>CAJUYG010000534.1:42687-54976 GCA_910591675.1 Galerucella calmariensis | reverse complement strand
TGTACCCAACAACATATGTGTAAATCAGACTGGACCAGAAAATTATCCCAATTTCATTTAAAGCTCAGCTACCTCAATTTTTATTTACTTACTTTTTTTAGAAAATCATGTTGTACCCCACCGATCCTGTCACTACCACCATTACAGAGACGCAGATAAGGATAATAATCTTCTTCTACAAAAGTGAAGTAAGTGTAAGTGTAATTTGTGTCAAGTATGGCCAAACAAAATCTAAATGAATCCAAAGAACAATTTCAGTAGTGCAATCAAGTTCGATCGATCTATGTCATGTTTGGTAGGACCTTCCTCAAAATGGACATTAATATTAAAATTACATTATGGTCTAATTTCACTTCATTTTTCCGTTGAAACATGCTGGTAATATTGGCGACGAGTTTACCACCGCCGGGATTATTATTTGGTATTGTATGTGGCCATTCTAGACGAGGTACAGGTACCAGCCAACCAAATTTCACTAATTTATTTTTCCTACAACCACTATGCAAAACACGCTTTTCTACACAAATTTTTATACGCAACGCAGGCCTTTTCTTAATTCTGTTGGAAAAGTAATGCGAAAAATACACGCTATGGCACTTTTCCGCATCGAAATGTCAAACAAAGCTACCTATGACCTGTCAACTTTTTTTTGACAATTCAACCTAATAGTGAATTTCTTATTGGTGTACAATTTTCAAATTTAAATCAAAAGTAAGTTAACTATAGTGATCTCATTATTTATTTTAATTTTAGTTATAAGATAATAATAATATGAAAATAATACAAAATGGTTCAAATTTTACAATTAATTATACATTCAACTGGTTTTCTATTTATTTTCATATTGTAAGTTCTTTCTGTTCAAAGTTTGAATAAAATAACTATATAAATTACTGTATTTCTTTCATTAATAAATGTGGTTGTAGAAAAAATATTGTGTACAACTTGTACGCAAATCACTTTTCCCACTCGCTGGATTTGCACAAACTTCTGCGCTCGTGGGAAAAGTGACGCTTTGCGCTCTAGTTGTACAAACTACTATTGATTAACTGAGCTATCCAACCTCATTACCGGTCACTCATAATTTGTTAAGCTACAAAAACGTAGTGTTAGTTGCATATTGTACAGGGTGATTCATAAGTAATGGGCCAAATTGTAAATCTACGTTCAGAAGGCCAAAATAATAATATTTCCATTAACAATAATGGGTCTTAGTCTGCTCCTTACTGAGGTACAGGATGTTAAAGCGAAAAAAATAAAATAGATATTTGTTAATAGATCAGCTACTTTTCTACATAATGACTTGAAAATTGGGTGTGAGCTAGTTTTTGTAAGGGTAAACAAGAATGTGCGAGAAGATTTGAGTTAACTCGTAGATGTCGCCACATGCGCCATATGAATTAGATGAAATCAGCTACAAATTTTTTATCGCTCATTATTTCACAACTTACTTATTTAATTTGGATAGCCCCATCATTTCTGTAGAAAAAAGCTATACTTCTTTGATCTTCAAAATATTAACGAATATCGAGATATTTGAATTACTATAATTGAATTGCCAAAATACTGTTTTGGATACTGAATCTAACAAAAAAAATTAAATCGAAATGCGGATTTTACAGGGGTGCTTCCAAACAAAATGGGTCACACTGTATATAAAAAGGAAGAAAAAGTAGAAATTTGTGAAAAAATTTTATATGGATTGAATATCCATATATGTATAGTCATGTACGCAAAACATGAACTTGATTGCAATCTTGAAACGCACTGTGTAAACAAAAAACAAATAAAACAAAAAGTGTATAAATAAATAATTTTAATAATTAATAAATACTTTTTACGTGAGTGCAAATAATAATAATTTAATAAAATAGAAAGAATAAAATTATACAAATAAAATAAACACATATACTTAAATAACTTGCAAATATATACAAAACAATTTAAAGTTTTTCTTTGGTTGTATGTTATAGGATTATGTTACAATTTACATTTTTAGATCATCAATATGCATGCATAACATATTTTTGCAGGATTACCAACATTTATGAAGTATTCATTAAAAATTAAATTTTATACCCACAATAAACATTATCACTGTCGTCATGTTATTGATACTTTCGATTAATGGAAGCAACAAATATAGACTCAAATACAAGAGTTTTTATTATTAGCGCAAAGGCCGGATAAAAGTGTAGTTCGTCTCGATCCACATGAAAGCGCTACCTATATAATTGGGAAAATAAGCGTGTGTAGAATCTTTTATTAACAATCACATTTTAATTGGAGTTTTATCCATACTTATGAAGGTTATGAAGACTATTCACTGGTGGAATGATGAAAAATACAATAATTAAATCAAAATTTTTGTAATTAATTCCAATAATTTTTCCCGTTACAGTTGCTATGAGATCGAAATGTCAACTCACTTTTTGATGAAATCTGATTCTAATGACCGTGATTGTAGGTAAAACGTTGTATTGCATTCGTGTTCAAGTTACGTTTTATCCACTCAAGAAAATTAAAACTTTTTTTACGTGAATGAAACACTTATACAATCAATAACTATTATTGGAACTTTAGTTCTTTACGCCAGGTTATGTTTGAGCGACCAGGGGTCGCGACGCAAAAGATCTGACCGTCACGCGTTACGTTACGTTGCTTCGTTATGTGCCTTGCTTGCGTGCTTGTGCCTCCTTAGTCTCTTTCTCGTTTACGAAGCAGCGATTCATAATAATAAATATGCTCCTGCCGGGATTCGAGCCCGGGCCGCCCGCGTGCAATGCGAGCATTCTACCACTGAACCACCGATGCTATATTTAAATTCTATGCAAAGCTGGTATTCGCAGTGCTGGTGATCTACTTGAATTTGTTCGGATAAATTTTTACTATTATTTCCATAATTTTTTTTGCGCGATTAAGGGGTTTAGCACATTTACTTTTCGAAATACAGGGTGTTGAAATTTTGAAAACTTGAATGTTTTAATTCGATAACTTTAAAATGGATGGATAAATTGATTTGACATTTGGCAGGTTGTTTTTGAATGTAGAAGGGCATATTTTGAAAGAAATTGTAGTTTGTGCAACTAGTGTGGATATGATGGCCATATCGCACGAGGACGAAGTTCTCGTGCGATATGGACAATCCACACGAGTCGAGCAGCATATTTTTTCTACGACCCACTTAAGAAAAAATCTAAAAAATAAAAATTTCTATAAACTGTAATACTTATAACTTCAAATTAAACATTTTACAATTAAATTTTATGTTTCCACTAATTTTGTGGTAAACGTACAGTTCTTGAATGTCCAATTTGTATAATGCTACGGTTTCATTTTTTAAATATACGATGCTGATATAAGTAGATGTTGCCAGTCGGACTCTCTCATGAAGGGTACCGTACCATTATCTATAATAATGAATATTCTGCTAAATATTTCAAACGTCCACCTGTTGTCGTTATTAATATCAAGCAGAATAATTATTTAAAAATAAAATTAACAGTCAAAAAAAATTTCCCCACGGGGAATCGAACCCGGGTCTACCGCGTGAGAGTCTGGTAAGCTTACTACTCATGCACCAAAGAATATGAAAATCGTTTATCTATAACGTCAAATGTATTAAATAATTTTTTCTTAAAAGGAACTAAAGTTCCTACCGTGTGTCCCGCGACACGTTCTACCTTTTTTATTACATTATTATATTTATTATTGCGTTGAGATTCTTCTCATTAGACAAACTAATAAATTATTAAATATTTAATCGTATACAGAGGTTCTTTCCAACGCCATCTAAACACTAGAGAACAGTACTAGTCTCAGATGTGGCCCAGCTTTTGTCTATAGGAAAAACTCTTCTATTAGAGTCTATATTCGTTGGTGAAAGATCCGTTTTAACGAAAGACATTATATAGGAACTAATTGAAGCTTACAGTAATATTAAAAGGAAACAGTAGTTTAGAGCTTGAACAGCTGTATCTAAGTTTAAGGCAACGGTACATTTCTTATCCTTTTTTAGGAACTCGTTCAGGGAACAAGGACAAATTATTCTTTTTGGTAACATTTCTTCTTTTTTTCATATTTTATCTTCTATACCAGTATAAGTGTTTAGTTTTGTCATATCTTTTTTGTCACAAATTTCTAATTCTAATTTCGGAAAATGTTCTTTTTACTGGAGTGTTCTGAATAGTTTATCTACCGAAAATGCATATTAGTACAATTTTAGCTAAGACAGTTTTCATTTGCAACGAGCTCAAATGCACTGTTATATAATTGTTTTTATAAGTCCGACCCTGTATATTATTTTTGCTTCCAAATTTACAGTCATGTTGAGGACATGTTAGGTTATTAGCCCTGCAAAAAGAAAATAAATCGCCCAAAAAACAAAAAAAATGTTTTCAATTAAAAAATGTACTCCTTTATTTCGGCCCACAGTGTACAAAGTTAGTGTGCATCACTTTTTGTTTAGTACTTTATGAAAAATACAAATCTGGTCCTTAGTATCCTTGAGCTGTTGTAGATTGAAAAAATATACAAAAATACCAAAAAGTAAACACTGAATAAAGAGCAATAGAATGATAAACTAGTCAAAACAGGAAGCAATACAATTTTAACTAATGAATAATATCGTAGATAACATAATACTTAACAACAGAACTGGTAGATTAACAAAATTACATTACAAATGTCCTCGTTCTATCGAAGAGTTCCTAAAAAAAAAGAAAAAAAATATACCGTTGCCGTCATCTTTGACACACCTGTCCAAGTTCTAAGTTACAGTTTCCCCTTTAAATTACAGTTAGCTTCTATAAGTTTTTATAAAACCGATAGGTGGACACCGGTAACTGCAACTAAAAGATGTCTTCCGATAAAATGGTGGATATAAAAGCAGTGTTGGAGTTTCATGCGAATTATGAATGGAATATAACTGTCATCTTCATGGAATTTCTTCTTAATTTCATCATTATAACATATTTCAAAAGGCAGTGATTTATTGAAAAAAGTGAATTGTTTTTATATTACTTCTGTTACTAACTATAATAGAGTACTACTTCATATACATTAGCAATCCGTTTTTTTTGCAAGACTTTACTGATGTTAATTTATGATGATCTAAGTTTTTCCACTGTTCCGTATACTTAATTATAAGTTGGATAATCACGAAACAAAAACCCTGATATATTTCAAGATAATTCCATTAAGACTGGTAAATTTTTACAATTTATATACAATCCTCGGAACAATAATTTATGTTTGACATCAAACAGTGGAGACAGATAAAATAGACGTTGAAATTTAATGATAAATTTTTCTTTTAAACGTAACAAATAAAAAAGTATCAATAGTATCAACAAAGTCAGAAATTAAACACTGTCACAGTCATTAAAGCAGTTGGGACCATACGCTGGAAATAAACTTAAAAACAAATTTTAAATCATATTTTCAAAAATTGTTCATTTTTTAAACAAATAAACGGATAAATTCAATTGTAAAAATGTTTATAATACAATATGGTTGAAAGAATAGGTAATTTAATTATAAATTTGATGATACAAAATAGTCATTGTTTTTTAAGCCACGATTTACCGTTGGCATTGCAGCGACTGTAAAAGCATCTACATTATGTCTTGGCATTCATTTAGTTTAGTTGTACAATATTCACAAAAAAGGACGATCCTGGTAATATTCATCAAATTGATAACATTCTCGTTTGTCCAGGCCATTTGAAAGCATGTGCTAACAGTCTGATTCACAATTGAAGCCGCGGGAGGCCAATGGTTGGCATGTCACTGAAGCCGCGGGAGGACAATGGTTGGCATGTCCCCACTCTCCGTTCTCATTTGCTTACTTTGAAGGAAACGACACTTCAGCGATTTTAATTGAAACAAGGCTGGCTTATTGGCACGTGGCTACATCGAAACTGCTTTGCCAATTGGCAAACAGCGACATAGTGTAGACGCGCCTTTATAGTTGAAAGTTACGACAGTTTAGAGTTAATACCAGTTCAACATAAGATGAACCTTTTATAATATCAATTTTATTTACATATAGTCGAAAATGCCAAGTAAATTGATAGATAGGGTGACCAATAAGTTAATCTCTCGAGTGTATACCAGAAATATCCACCCTATATCTTCTTAAAAAAATCTCTTAGTAAAATTGGCCACGAGAAACCTCTGGAAATAGCTTTCAAGTTTGTAACTTGACCACTAGAGAGCGTATTCGAGCTTTTTATGGGATATGCCTAATTATACTTGGTATAAAATAAGTAAGCTGTTGCTGTTAAAAATTTTAAATATTAACAACTAAAGGTGGATTCATGCAAGAGGAAATTAAAACTAAGATTAATCTAAAACTAAGAAGATAAAACCATGTTATTTCTTAATTTAAATCTCATACAATTACCAGACTTGGGAAGAATGCCATTCAATGGTACACAGACGGCTCAAAAGCAATAGAAGGAACTGGGATAGGAGTGTTCGGGCCAGGAACCAAACACTCTGAAAGCTTGGGAAAAGCCCCAAGTATCTTTCAAGCGGAAATCAACGCCATAAGAAAGTGCGCCCAGTTCAATATTGATAAAGGATACAGAAGACAAAGTATTATCATAATGTCGGATAGTCAAGCAGCCATTAAGGCACTGAGCTCTTGTGTAATCAGTTCCAAAATGGTGTGGGAATGCCTAGACAAACTCAATGAACTAGGCGAGAACAACATAGTCACCTTACACTGGAATAGAAGGAAATGAAATAGCAGATGAACTAGCAAAGAGGGGCACTAAAATACTTTTCTGGGGGGTCTGAACCCTTTTGCGGAATCAGCCCCAATGTAATATTGTAAGAAATAAGTAAAGCCGAGAAAAAGAGAAGATCTGACCATTGGAAAGATCTAGTAGGGCTTATTCAATCTTCTCTTCTCTTCTTCTCTTCTGGGTGGCTACAACCTGCTGAGATCAAATGAATGCATAAGTCAAAGTAAAACTGCTCTAAGAGTTTTAACAGGGATCCTAACGGGACATTGTCGCCTGAATGGGCACCTGAAAAAGCTCAAAATAGTGGAGGAAGAAGAATGCAGATTTTGTGGAATGAAAGAAGAAACCTCCATTCACATACTTTACAACTGCACAGCACTTCAGAATCCTAGAGCACAGCACCTAAGAGATTACTGGATAGAAGAGGAACATTTGCCTAAGTTGAAGCCTGCAGACATCCTAAAATTCTTCCCGGAAATAAGACTAAATGAACTACTAGTTTTTGAGACTGAGACTCTCCTCAGAAACTGAGTAGAAGTAATGTGGCACAATAGATCTTTTAGGTCTCAGTGAATGTCACTCCAATATACACACATACATACATAATTTAAATCTCAATCTCAACATTACACGTACATGCACATGCAGGAAACTAAGAAATTGAGATTTAAATTAAGAAATAACATGGTTAAATCTTCTTAGTTTTGGTTTTAAATTAATCTTAGTTTCAATTTTTTCTTGCATGAGTCCACCTAAGTGTTGTAAATTATAACGGAAACTGATTGAATTCGTAAGAATATGGAACAAATCACATGTCTAACTCGAGATTTAAGTAAAAACGCATACACATAATGTAATTAGTATTGGCTCAATTTAGGACTATTTCTAGTTTAATTATTATACAGCTATAATCATTAGGAAACTGGTTATTAAATTTTTAATTATAGAATACTCCCTTTAGCGGTCAAGCTGGAGACTTTGAGTTATTTCCAGAGATTTCTGCTTTCAACTTTAATTTTTTTCCAAATGTTATAAGGTACCTACTTGGATAGTTACTGATACATAGCCTAGAGATCGAATCATTGATCCACTCGGTACAGTGTGTTAAAATGGGTGACTGGAGCTGGATAATAAGCAAATTTTTTTTAGGCGAGGAAAAAATCAAACTGTGAAAAAGTAGGTTAAAGGAAAATCATTATTAATATGTATATAATTTATCATTATTGGAAAATTTTAATTTTTTTCAATCATGGCTCTCTTTTTAAAAAGTCTTGGAGTATTCTTTAGTATCTGAGTTAAAATTTGTTTTTAATTAAAATAAATCCTAAAAAGGTTGAGAAAAATGAAAAATTAATGTGTGTTAACATAGTATTGATGTTACATACTTACTCGATAAATGATAGTTCAATATGTACGACTGTTCATGAAAAAACTTCTACGAAAGTTAATGGTAATTTTTCTCTGGCAAAATTGCAATAAAAAAAATCCGTCGTTCAAGAAACATGAAGCATTCTTGATGATTTTGTTTTAGAGATGAGCGAAAGTTTTTGTAACAATTGTTATAAATTATTTACGAATTAACAATCCATTATCACAACTTAATTTACAAACTCAAAAGATTAAAAAGAAAAGAAATGTTATGATCTAGGTATGTATATATAATTGAAATGACGACGTATTGAAATAATTTTGGCATTCACTTCCATATCGACATGTTATTTAGAATCAATTTATTGGATGCCCGAAAGTTATTCAAGAATTTCAAAAAATATTTTTCTCACATTTCACGAATATATTTTTTTCAATTTTTTTTGGCGCTGGTTGTGCTACACACAGGTTACTAAAAATATATCTGCAAATGAGCTTCCTTTTTCAGGAAATATTTTTAAAAAATGTATACCAGACATACAGGGTGATTCCTAAGTGACTAGCCAAATTTTAATTTACGTTCAGAAGACAAAAATAATAATATTTTACAAACAACACTGAATCAAAGTCTGTTTCCTTATATCAACTATTTTTCTATTCAATGACTTGGAAAATTGGTATTCAATGGTTTTAGTGAAGGCAACTGAGAATATAAGTTAATTTGGGTTAACTTCTAGATACCGCTACATAATATGCCATATTGAATGGAGTAAATTAGGAAAATCAAATACCTCCAAACTGCTTAATAGTTTCAAAATCAAAGAATTGATAAAGCTATCCAAACTAAATAACCAAGTAACAAAAGATATGTATCTGATTTTATCTATTCAATATGGTGTATGTGACGACATCTACGAGTTAACTCTTGTTTGCCCTTACCTAAACTAGTAAATACTCCAAGTCTTTATATAGAAAAATACCTGATCTATTAACAATTCTTCTCCTATATTATAAGTTGTTAATTAAATGCCAATTTTCAGTTTCATAATGATACTCACTATAACACCGGTTTTCATTATAAAACTGAAAAAGTGACCAATAGAAATCTAGATTTTCAAATATCCAACCGGGTGATACATTTTTTCAAATCAAATTTCTTCGTAGAAAAAATAGTGCATGAAGCTCTCATATAATGGTTATTAATACACTCGCTTTAACCATACGAAGCTCGCCTTTGGCTCGTTTCGCGGTTAATGCTTGTGTATTATATATATATATATATATATATATATATATATTTCACTGTAACATCCCTTGGGAGCAGACTTAGTCCCATTGTTGTTGAGTAAAATGTTATTTTTGCATTATTAACGTAGAAATTACAATTTGACCAATTACTCATTACTTATGAATCACCTGTATGATTCAAATATAGCAACTCGATGTATTTACGGTCATGACAAATCCGAGCTTAATCGATAGTTTTATATTCTCCTTAAAGCAGTGATTATCTCATCAAGTGCCATGATACATTTTTCGACTTCTTTTTTATACTTCTCATTTCGAGTATAAAGTGATATTCTTATTTTTACAGTATACCATCCAATATTTAACAAATTTGAAATACAAAATCCCGTATAAATATTGTTTTTGTAACATGATTCTAAATAAGTACCTAGATAATCAATTGAATTGCATCGTTAATATTTTGATCTTCAGCTTGTTCACTTCAGATCATTGTAGGAAACATTAACTTTCGTAGAAGTTTTGAGTCAATTTCAGGACGAAAATTTCTGTAAATGCATTTCAATGTTCAAATGTTGCCAATGAAAATTATATTTTTGGATACGTAAAAACTGGAGGTTTGGGGGCTCAACTCCCCCTGGAAATCTCAAACGGGAACAGTGGCAATACTGGACACCAGTAAACGGTCGTGCAGTCTCCGTGTATGCTAGCTCAATACTCAACAAATAACATAAACTTGCGTTCACTGTATACAGTATTTTAAAAATACGTTGAAGACAATTATTATTTTATACTTAAAATACTACTAATTAACTCAAATCCCATCAATAAATTAAAATAATCCAATTTTCATTTTAAACATAATTATTTATTTTAGCCTTGAAATTGACATAACACTACACTACATACTACGGTTAAAAAAACTGTGGCACAGCACCCAACAAAGCAAATGAAAAAACAATCAAATACTAACTAAAAAAATACGTAAGATACTTGGTGATTTGTTTATTTTAAAATTTTCTACATTGGAATTTGAAATAGCATCTACAATTCAATAGTCTGATATTTTAAAGAATGAGAGACACATCCTGCATGAAATTATATCCAATTGAATATATATATGAGGACGATTTAAAATATGAACGAATTATCTCAATTTAACGCCATGTTCCTCAGCTTGTGTCTTAAAGCTAAGATAGACTCCGTTCCGCATAAGAAGAAACCACGTGAAGTTTGCCAACTGTCTTGCGCAGAAGTCGAAATCGGTCTTATTCATATGTGTCACCTTTAACCACCGTTTCATGCCTAAAGCCCGCCACTCACTATGCGTTGATGCGTCGATTTGATACAATGATGCACGAATTTTTTGCATAATGAGGATAATGCGATGCGTTATGCGGCGATTCGACTGGGGGGCGGTAAATAGGCGAATCATCAAAGGAAAAATGAAGATCGACGAATCAAATTCGTATCTCCATTCGTAGTAGATTTGTTGATTTGGCAATGCGTTTCTGCGTTTAGGTAAATAAAGAACTGTTAGTCGACCACACGAGTGGTTCTAGTTGACGTACGCCAAGGGAAAGGATTATTTTTTTTGGGTAAAATGGAATGCAAAGACAATACCGTTTTTAAATTTGTAAAAAAATACAATTACATGTAAATGAATCTTCTTGCTCACATACTCACATTGTTTAGATATTAAAACCTGTTCTTACCGAGATCTTCTTTTGTATAGAGACTGCGTCCACCATCTTCTTTTTTTTTCACTTCTTTTTCTCGAATTTCGAAACGCATTATCGAAATGCATCAACGCATTATGAGTAAGATGCAATGTGTCGGTTAATCAATGCGCGTTTTTCAACGAAACGCATTACGAATCGCATTAGCGCATAGTGAGTAGGCCGCTTTAGGCATCCGTATACCATGTGAAAATATCTCGAAAAGCCTCAGACTTCCCAAATATGTTTTATTTAAACTATACAATAATATAATAAATGCACTTTTTTTTTGTTATTTGGGAATCAAACCACAATAATGTTTTTATATTTTTTATTTCGACGTTTCGGTAGCGTTCCAGCTACCGTTATCAAGATTAATTAGTAATTAAATAATTTAAAAAGAATAAGAGAAAAAAAAAAATAAGTAATGCCATAAGGAACGTACAAAAGATATGATAAATACATTTTTAATATTCTAATGTGTATGTGTTAACCTACAAAATGTGAAAACTGATTCGAATTCAAATGTCAATTTTCCAATGCTGGTTTTGACAACAAGTTGGCGCATACGACTGAAACTTCAAGTGGGTTCTTCTTACGTGAAATAAAATTTAGCTTACTGGCTTTCATACAAGGTATGTCCGTACTATTTGATTGAAACCAGAAACTGAAACTACAGCAGTACCTATATTGCTTGTACCGCCATATGCACCTACTTCGAAGTATAAAATGTATACCTATGTCTTGGTCGATAAATTTTGAAGATTTTAAATATTTACAGTATAACTATAAGGATATTGCACATATTTGCAGAATTTACAGTTAAATAAAACTGAAGAAATATTTGGTACACGTTTACGTTCAAGTGAGCATTGATAAGTATCTGAAAATGGTGTTTTTAAAATTTTTATGTACTGTAAGTATATACTAGCATGTAAAGTTTAATTTATTGCAAGAATGTGAACAAAATCAATGGGTTTGTTCCCGTAGCAAGTTCCTAACTGTTATGGACATATTGAGTCTGCCCAGTATCAGAGTTCAGGAACTTGCTATGGGAACAAACCTTATTATTGAGAGTTGATAAAAGGCAAGTCTCGGGCCCAGACTTGTCATTCTTTTCGGCAAATTGAACGCGATTCAAAGACAATTCCTGTCCGAAACACAGGCTACGAAAAAACTACCCTTTCCAAAGACGCGACCAGTCCTA
>CAJUYG010000534.1:15082-34705 GCA_910591675.1 Galerucella calmariensis | reverse complement strand
GTTAGTTTAAAATAAAGAGAACTAATACAAATTGTAAAACGTTACTCTATTATACGAAAGTATTCTCTCTGATGATAATCTGATAATTATCAGCGATAATATAAATCTCTAATAGTAATTCTAATGTGGAGACATTAAAAAAAAAGTAACTAAATAGGTGGATAAACGTAAAAGTGCTCGGGATGGTATGGACAGCGAACATCTACTGGTACTGGGTGGTAAAAAAAACTGTTTATAATTCCACAACAGAAAACAGGTAAGGGCACACCAATTTTTATCCCATTAATATATTATAAACAATGTTCATTTCCTAAAACAGTTTGTATAGTTAATAGTTATTCTAAATTCACTCTTGTACAATAATGTGTACAAGATAATTTTTTTTCTTTTCAACTTACAATACAATCGATAGTATTATTATTAGAATGATGAGAGCTACTACGAGGCAGATTATGATGAAGATCTTTTTCTGAAAAAAGAAACAAACAAAAATAAAAGTAAATAAAAAGAAAATCGAGGAACAGGACTTACCGAAGACACATGCTTTTTCATGAAGAAAAACAAATTTATCAACGAGATTTATATGTTTTGTTTTTAATGGAAACCGTGTATCTGTTTCAGAAACTTTAGTACCTAACAAAATTAGAAGAATACCTAATTTTTTTTTAAGGAAAGGTAAATGAATTTATCATATAACCTGTAATTATTTAAATATTGGCCAAGCATATCGTAGACAAATTTAAAACTTTTTGATTCTTATAGTACTTGAAGTTCCTTTTATGAAAAAAATGGGGTCCGGTAAGGTTCGCGACCCTAGGAATTTTGCAACGATTTTTTTAATAGAAAGCCCTATTAATATAGAACATTTTAATAAAAACAAATTCTTGGATTATTCACTTTTGAAAGAGAAAATCGCAATTTTTTTAAAATATTTGACAATTTTTGACAATTTTGTCTTGATATCGGATGGTCACAAATTTAAGAAACAGCGGTGGATGGGCATTGTTGCCAGCTTTCATTTCCGTAGCTCGTTACGGCTTGGAAAGAACAAGATTTTAGATTTATCTTTTCTCATATAACACCGATGTACTTACCATCTTTATGATCTAAAATGTATGTATTGAAAATGTACTTTTTAGACATAATATTGTATGTTCCACAGGTACTAACTTGGTACGTATATTTTATGACGTTAGAGTAAAAATAAATAATCATGTATACTTTTGTGATTTTTAGTTGAAAATTAACGTCAAATGTCCCGATAAGTAGCTATATAAATATTCGTAATATCACGAACATATTGCTGATAATAAAAAAGAAGGGTTTTTAAAATAATCGCAAGAACACAGCTCCAGTGGATTGTTCTATTCAATTTTAGCCATATTTTATATTTATATTGCTATTATTTCACATTCGACAAATGTTTATTTGAATAAATGGGAAAATATAGTTTTCATAAAAGGATCGAAAAACCTCATTCATGTGGAATACAAATTATTAGCCACTTTTTCGAGAAGGGGAAGGGAATAAACATGTTTGTATATAGATAGACATGAATATGAAATGATTTTTTTTCCATATGATGTTTTCCAAAAAGGGGAAGGGAAGTCAGTATGCTTATCAATGAATTTTCTAATTCAAAGATCTAGATTGATTGATCAATATCGCAAGCGAAGCGAGCGCGCCGGGTCTACGTCGACGTCGACCCGGCGCGCTTTCATGTGGAATACAAATAATTATTAGACACTTTTTCGAGAAGGGGAAGGGAATAAACATGTATGTATAGATGGACATGAATATAAAATGATTTTTATTCCATATAATGTTTTCCAAAAAAGGGAAGGGAAGTCAATATATATGCTTATAAATGAATTTTATAATTCAAAGATCTGGATTGATTGATTGATAACGCGAGCGAAGCGAGCGCGCCGGGTCGACGTTTCCCAATTCGCGCGCGCATTCATGTGGAATACAAATTATTAGACACTTTTTCGAGAAGGGGAAGGGAATACATCTCTTCACCTCAAATTGCCTGACTTCATGGGATTTCTACTAGAGCAAAAAAAATTATAATTCAACACATACCGCCTCCCGACCAACTGACACAGATCAAAGTGTAACTAAAATATCATTAAATACGGAGTAAGAGAATAAGAAAAAAAAATGGTTAACCCAACTATTATATAAATATTCATGATTATAAATGCAAATAATTTTATATTGTGATATATTCATGTAATCTATTACAATGTATTCAGCTGAAAGAAAATTAAGACCATTTGACAACGCCGTTAGGAAGTGTCACCTGTTGCTAATTTGTGAACTTAGGATATCTAGACATAAGCTCTGACATAAGATTTTAGTGTGCAATTTTATAAGCTTAAGTGTCAAACGAAAATATTTATGCTTACGAATATTTCTAAAAATTGGCAAACTTCAAGTATTTTCTTCCGGTTTTTTGTGTGAAACAGACTGACATTTTGTTCAAGATAATAACCTTTACTGTTTAAAGTGAAAATATTTATCGTGAAATAGCATGAATTAGTGTTGAAAAAGTACAATTTTTTGAACTAAAATCGTGATTTTTGAAGTAATTACTGGATGATCCAGCGAAATTTTTGTTCTAAGCTGCTTTATTTAAGGTAAGCTTTCAAACAAATCTAAAATTAACATAAAATTCCGAGGGTCGCGAAGTTTACCAGAACCAAAAATTTTAGATCAGAGTCGAACCTGGACCTTTCTAAATATATTATTATCGTTTACATTTGTCTGATTTTCGATTCGACTTGGAAAACGTCAACTGTCATCCATGTTTCCACAAATTTTGAGTTTTTTACTTTGGGTCAGATTTAGGTGTGAACATAATTAAAATGCCTTTGAGAAACACAAAAACTGCTGCACTTGCAACTTTAAATCTTTTGTTATTATTATAACTGAAAAATGACAAAAATAAACAAGTAAATAGAAACTTTGATGTAGAAAATGGTTATGTTATAACGTCGAAGGGAACGTGATATTTCGAATTTAGTTTTTTGTTAGTAGATCCTGAGCTTCAAAAACTTAACACGAATGAGCTTAAAAACTTTTGAAGAAATATTGTCAAAAGTAAATAGCAAAATTCAAATGAAACACACTATTCTGATGGAATGTATCGAGGCAAAAACATGGTAGAGTAATTCTGCTCGTATCCTATGTAGTCAACAGCAAATAATGCAGAATGCGCATGATTAATCATAAAAATCAGATGAAAAATAGAACCGAAATAGATACGGTTCTATTTTGCAAAACTCAAATGACATTCCCTATTTAGTATCACTAAATACGAGTAAGCACTAAGAGAAAAAATGGAATTTTTTTCATAAAAGAGCTATAAATGGACGAATTTTCGGGTTTAATAGTGGGTGAATTTACAAATGTACCTCTCATCATCCATTAGTCGATGTTAATCCAAAATATGCGTATATTTGTGAAAAAGAGTTTAATAGTAACAATATGATATGCAATCGATCCGCATGGTAAAATTTGTTTACATCCAAATCATGTTCTATTTTAGATTTTACTAAAACATTTTTATGATAAAAAAAAAGAATATGGGTATGCAAATCATTACGCGAACAGGTTAATCTCTAATTGTTGCTATTTTTCATGTCCGTTGTCACAATTGGAACTTGTGGCCAAGAAACCCAAGACTTTGATGGTGCAACACAATAAACAATCGTTCAAAATTTATGCCATCAGAAACAATTAAAATACTGCGCGTGTCATTTTCGATATAAATCCGATGACAATCAATTTAATTGGTTGATAATAATTTTTGTTTTTCTACATCGATGAAGCAGTTCTTCGGTCTAACAAAAATAAAAATAAATAGACGTGAGAAAAACACAAATCCTGATTTTACAACACAAAGTTAATTGTAAAATGGCCAATTTAATGACGTACAGTTCAGTTTCATTGCATTTCATTTCGAACTAATAAATTTTTTGCAACGGAATGGTCTCTATCATTGAAATGGCCACTCAACAATACGAAACAAAATAAAACGCAAAAATGATAGCATCTAAGCGGCTAATGGAAAAAGGTCAATAGCTAAATATACAATGAAATGGGTTCATATTTATAGTGGATAGATGCAAACAAATTGGAGAAAATGCTTCAATTATTCATTCGTAAACAAAATAGTTTCTTGTGAAACTTTCAATGAAATTACTAGAATTAAAATGTTTGTGGTCAAACAGTAATTAGGTCAACTGTTATGAAGTAGCAAAACTAGATGTGATTTTTTGTCCATCTAATCCAATTTACCTTTATCAAAAAGTTCCTACTTGAGGAGCTTGCGCCCTTTGAAGATGACGCTCTTATTATAAAAAAACTTCTACCTACAAACTTCAAACTGTACATTGAGATAAATTGCAGATATGCATTCAATTTATGGCGAAGTGCATCCGAACGGATCTTACAGAGGTAACGAGAATTATATTTTGAGCGAAATTGAATAGAGTCCAAAGTTTAGTTGCAGAAGTCTCGTGTAACTTACAAAGAATAGCATATCGTGCCCCAAGGGCAGAAAATGAGCTTTAGCAGCCGAAGACTAATAGACGCGTAGCGAATAAACCAAAATTAACAAAAAACTTCGACATAAACTGACGTTTGATTGAAAAATGCACGAGAAACGTCAAAGTTATCAAGTGACAAATTGTGAAAGACTTCAAAAAAATCTTTTACACACTAGTGCGAAAATAGTAGTTTACCTAACTAGTACGGAAAGTGCAGATGGCCGAACAACGCTTTAGCGGAGTTTGGCCAGCAATCGCGTGCGGAAAAGTCACTTTACGCACGTGTTAAGTACACTATTTTTTCTACTAGCATGCTGAAAATAGCCCGAAAGAAACATTTATATAGAAATTATTATTATTTGACATTTATTTGACTAGGCTTATACTAAGGCCATTAAAAAATTATTAAAAAATAAGTTTTTTTTCATCAAAAATTATAGCAGAATACCTAATAATACATTTATCAATTTCTCAGTCATTTGGTAAACTACAATCAAACAAATATATATTTTAAATGTTCAAATGTCAGTATATTCCCCAAAAATTTGACAAATTCACTTCTGCACTAAAAAGAGTGCGGAAAAGTGGACTTTTCGGCACGCTAGTAGAAAAATATATTTGTTGGGTTTTTGGGGAACTGACATTTGAATATTTAAAACATATATTTGCTTGGTTTTAGTTTAACAAATTAAGAAATTCATTACAATTCTGCTGTATTTCTGTATATTTAGAGTAGGGATGGTGAGTGTAGGAAACACAGCACTTAGGCCACATGTGACCCATTACAATTCTGCTATAATTTTCAATAAAAAAAACGTATATATCAATAATTTAATTTAATTTTAAAACTCATGCCACCTACGCCTATGGTAAAATGAATCGTAAAGCGATCCGTTCAAGGTCATCAAAAGCTTTGGCAATTTAGGAATGAAATTTATAAGAGTTATACTACTGATTCATTTCTATACTGTGGTATGAGCCTCATCAAATTAATGTCAAATAATAATAATTGATTTGTTGATATGTATTTAATTATAAATGTTCCTTTATGTTAAATTTTGTTTTTTCTGATTGTTAGTAGAAAATATAGTGTACCTAAAAAGTGCGTACAGTGACTTTACCTACTACCAATATGTAATATCAAACATTACGGTACTGATATGAGTTTCGTAATGAGATACTTTACCGCACTAGTGCGATAAAGTGAAATTAATTGGAATGAACGTGTCACTTTTTCATATCTATTGCGGGATTAAGTGGGTACTAGGGTTTGTATTGCATTATTTGCAGCAAGTTCTGTCAGAATCTACACTTTCATTGTCGGAACTGAAGTGAACGCGTCAAAATTGACAAATCGCAAAATAAATCAACAATGAGCGCAACGCTTGCCTGTTACATGATTCTAATACCTATCAATAATTCCAGGAATATTAACTATTGAATATTTTGAGTAAATAATTAACATTATTGGTAGCAGGTAAAATAATGTACTATATTCGTATGGTAAATTCATATTACGATATTCAATAGGTAATCACAAATTTCCCATCTCATTTCGTAATATGAATCTTTACGACACTTATATCGTAAATATCTATTTTCGCACTAGTAAGGTAAACTACTATTTTGCCCTTGGGCTGCTGAACAATAATTTCCGCCCTATTTTCAGTGTTCATATTAAGAATGGCTTTCAGGTGAAGTAGGCGAAAAAACCTTCATCCGCTACACTTTCAAAAAGTTTGTGCTATACTAGATTAAGAATTCCCAGCTCGAATAAATTTTGCAAACTGGCTACTGGACAAAAAATTTGTGATGGACACTTTTGTACAGTAGATCTTAACCGAGAAATGCCCGGTCCTTTTCAACTGAAATAACAGACAAGGTGCAAATTTTTGTTTGACCTTTAAAGTATTTATAAAGCATTTTCTCTATTTAATCTACTCTATCACCTACCTTTCTGGCTTTGGTTTGGTATACTCTTGCTTGGATCAGTTCGCTGCGACCTTGTTGTACATGATTTTGTGCACTCTCAACATGGTACTCCACTCTATCCACAAGTTCTCCCTAGTTTGGATACGTCAGGATGGGAAAGGATACAGTACAAAGGGGCACAAAGAGAGTACAACAGAGAAAAGAACATCGCAACAATATAAATATATATACAAAACAGTAAAACCCAAAAAAGTGACAAAGGCACATATAAGTAGTCAGTTATTAGTAAGAACAGTTAGATTATGTGCAAAGCAAAATAAAATAGTTTACGACGATAAAAGGTTGACGAGGATGTAAGGAAAATAATAGGAAGGTGGAATTGAAACATAAAACTAAATCAGAAGCAGTCTTCAACACAGTGTTATTGATAGTTAAGGAAATGACTCACCCGTCTGGCACGACTTTGATATCGTAAAGCCTTTTTAGTATCTTGGGTGGCCGTTTGTACGTAATCCACTGCATGTTCGACATGGTATTCGATGCGATCGATCATTTCACCCTAAAATGCCCAGCGGGTTGAAAATGTTAGGTTAATAACAGATAGCCGACAGTCACCGCATGCAATTAATCTATTTTATGGTTAGAATATTAATTATTTTCGAAGTAAGTCCCATTTTTAGGTTAACATTTAATCCAGGGAGTTTTTTTACCGACAATAGGAGCAATTCTGTAAGCAAATGTTAAATTTTAACGCACAATTAAAAATAAGACAATTTTCTAACCCATTTTTGCTAGTTGTATGCGTATTAAGCTTTAAGCCGGCTACTCACTATTCGTTGATGCGATTCGTTAATGCGTTTCGTCGGTTCACTTCGTTAATTCGCGCTTCGAAGGAAGCGACGCATTACATCCTACTCATTGTGCGTTGATTCACTTCGCTTCGATGATGCATGAAACTTCGTTCCATTGTGCGAAGTGTGATCACAAGCTTACATTTATAAAAATGAATTCGGAAGAAGAAGGCCTACTTCTGCTTGCTGCAGCTCAAGCTTATTATGAAGTCATTTTGAATTCAAAAAAAAAAAGAGAAAAAAAAACGAAGATGGTGGACCCAGTCTTTATATAAAAGCAGATCTCGTTAAGCATTGCAGTTAAAATGCAAATTGTTACAAACTGTTTTATGTATTTTACCCATTTAAGGTACAACTGTACTACCATGATCGTCGATATGCTTAAGGAACCGTCAGGCAAATTTCATAAGTTTTGTAGGATCAGTTATGAAGACTTTGAGTTGCTGTTGAATAAAATTGGTCCCCAAATACTGAAAAAGGACACAAAACTCAGGTTATCCATACCTTCAAAAGAAAGACTAGCTGTTACGTTGAGATTTTCACGAATGATTCGCGTGGAGACCGAATGGGTCAACTTCGTCGCTCCGTCGACTTCGTCGCATCGTTCAATTTTCCTTTGATGATTCGTCCAAATACCGACATCAAGGCGAAGCGCCGCACAACGAATCGCATCGGCGAAGCGAGTCATACTCACATAAGCAAAAATTCGTGAAGTACTGCGACGAAACGACGCATTAACGAATAGTGAGTAGCGGGCTTTAAAGTATTAACGGAAAACTCTTTATTGGATACCATACATGTTAAAATTTGAAATCATAATCTTGACTATGTATAGATTAAAACATATTTAGAATAGCGGAAACTTTGTCAAATATAACGGCGTAACGTTAATTTTTAACAACCACTTATAGAATTGACCCTAATGCAACTATACTATAAGATTATAAATAAGTTTATGACAATACCTTATATTTAACAGGATACGTAAATATACACTTTGAGAAGAGTCTCTCCCTGCATTAAATAATAATTAATTAATTTACGTCATACTAGTTCATTATTGTGTTTTTATTGCTTAGTTACCAACTATCTAAGGTCGTACTTTATGCCCGTGCGGGCATAAAAAGAAATAATTGACTACAGATTTACAGTTGCTTTCTTTGCTTTTTCAATAATTTCGTCAGGAATTCCAAAATTTTCGTTCATTTTGACTTCTAACTTGGACACATATAAAATGTAATGTGACATTTACGTTTGTCAACATTCACATTATTAATTCAAACCGGATTTTTTAAAACACTGATTTGTATTAAGATTGGATTGCAATAACGAACTAGTATGACATAAAAGTTTGTATGTACCGCAGGCATAAACAGATGTGTATACCCTCGTGCGACTTACAAACCCTCGGGCCAGAGGCCCTCGGCTCCGTAAGACGTCGCCCTCAGGGCATATACATCTATTTATACCCTTGGTACATAAATAACTATTTTATTCGTAAAATTCTCTCATTCTCTCAATTAAATGAAAACCAATCGCTAAAGTAAGATTTCCCACCTTTATCCAGTAAATAATGTGGGGTTACTCTGTATAAACAGATAAACCGATAAGCAAGTTACATCAGATGTGGAAGATATGGATAATAATACAGGGAGTTTCATTGGGAAAGAGCCTGACTTTAACTGTAGATGGAGATCACTTTGAGGCTTCCAAAAACCTATATTTAATGTGTCTTCTGCACTTCATAACCGAGATACAGGGTGTTTTATAAATGTATCCTATTTCTTTCGAATCTCATAACTTCCGAATTACGCTGTATATTATTTTGAAATTTGGTACACGTAATAACCATTACCTAGAAACTTCATCAAAGGTATCTCCAAAAAGTTAATGCAGGTCCGGCTTAACAAAAAATTTCAAAACTCGTCTTTCCTATAAACAACACCCTGTGTATAGATTTTTTTGAAATTGCTTTATATAATTGGAAAGAGTATAAAAAAATGAATCTTACCTTTTTATTTATCCGCTGACAATTTTACTACCAAAAATTTACCGTCAAAGTAATAATAATTTATGCACGTTTTGGGGGTTAACAATGGTTTCGGAATGGTTTTCATTTATTTTTTAGCTTGAAATGAAATCTATTTAATGCATCTAGAGAAGCATCCTAGAAATTCGATTGAGTTTGTACGTTTACGAGTACAGACCACTACAAAATGTGATTACAGGGCCGTACTTAGAAATACTCATTACTCATGTATCTGGATACTATGCACTTCTACATTTAGAATAACTAGAGTGATATACGAGAAATAAATTTTTACTGCAATTTTTGTAGGTTAGAGTTAGTTTCGTTTGGACAATGTTGTTAGAATTTCTTGTTTTCTTTTCATGTCAACTAATAAAATTAATAAAAATCTCTCCGTTTTTTGAAGTATAAATTTATTTCTCGTATTTTATTCCTGTTATTCCAAATGTAAAAGTACATAGTTTCCAGATACATATCTTTATACAGTGTGTTCGAAATATTCGAAACATATTGAATGAGTATGTCCTAAGTAGGGCCCTGCAATCACATTTTTTAGTGGTCTGTACTCGAAAACATACAAACTCAATAGAATTTCTAGGATGCTCCTCTAAATGCATTAAATAGATTTCATTTCAAGCTAAAAAATGAAAAAAAAACTCTCCGATACTATTGTTAATCCCCAAAAAGTGCATAAATTATTACTTTGACGGTACCTTCTTGGTAGTAAAATTGTCTGCGGAAAAATAAAAAGGAAATATGTAGATTCTATTTTTTATACTCTTTCCAATTATAAAGAGCAATTTCAAAAAATCTATCTATATACAGGGTGTTGTTTTTAGGAAAGACGAGTTTTGAAAATTTTTGTTAAGCCGGACCTGCATTATCTTTTTGGAGATGCTTTGGATGGAGTTTCTAGGTAATGGTTATTACGTGTACTAAATTTCAAGATAATATACAGGGTAACTCGGAAGTTATGAGGTTCCAAAGAAATAGGATATGAAGGGCCGAAAACACATTAACTGTCCATTGAAATGTTACATTTTTTAGGCCTTACGTTGCGTTTTTTAGAGGACACAATTTAATTTTTTTGATGTGTAGGGGGGGTCAGTGTAAAGCTAAAAACATGTTTGTGGGGTCGCAACCCTTGTCCCACGGCCGCCATCTTGAAAATAGGGGTTGAAATGGTTTTTACGATATATCTCTTAAACTATTTATTTGATTAAAAAAATGTGTCAACATTTTTTGTTGCAAATCGAATTCTCTACAACTTTGGTCCAGTAACTTTTTGTCGTAGAACTATAAATAAAAAAGTTATAAGCGAAAATCTTCGGAAATTCGAGAAAAAAAATTATATTTTTTTTATCATTTCACGAAAAAATGATAACTGACCATTTTTGTAGATCGTTTTTTGAGGAACAACTTTTATTCGCATCATTTTTTCATTAAGTCAATAGCTAAGGTTTTACAGCGCTCCGAAGTGAGTACTATTAAGTACTCTTAACTATATCTATATTATACATGTGTACTAATAATATGTCATCAGTTATTTTTTTTTTATTTTATTATAATTTTTTTAATTATAAATTTTGCAATATTATTAAAAATTAATTATTGACTCTTTTTCACTCCATAACAGGATTTAACAATTATTGATTTTTGAAATAATTTTAAACTGTTTCATGTACGGAGATGTCATTGCGGATAACTTGCTGTTTCTTCATGCTTTTTCCGGATGTGACACAACTTCAGCTCCTTACAATATCGGTAAAATGAAATTTGTGAAAACCCTGGAGAAACATTTAGAGTTTGCAAGTGGAACGGCTTTGTTTCTCAACAAGAGAGTTGACCCTGCTTCGCTCACCGTAATTGGTGAACGTTTTTTCATCTCTTTATACGGTGGTAATAAAGATGATAATTCTCTTGACAGCCTAAGATACAAACAATTCGCCAAGGCAATGACAAAAAGTACATTTAACTTATCTTCACTTCTTCCAACACAAGACACAGCACGCTTAAGTGAGTACTTAAAAATAGTACTCACTTCGGAGCGCTGTAAAACCTTAGCTATTGACTTAATGAAAAAATGATGCAAATAAAAGTTGTTCCTCAAAAAACGATCTACAAAAATGGTCAGATATCATTTTTTCGTAAAATGATAAAAAAAAACATCGAAAAATATAAATTTTTTTCTCGAATTTCTGAAGATTTTCGCTTATAACTTTTTTATTTATAGTTCTAGACAAAAAGTTACTAAACCAAATTTGTAGAGAATTTAATTTGCAACAAAAATCAAATCAAATGAATAGTTTAAGAGATATATCGTAAAAACCATTTCAACCCCTATTTTCAAGATGGTGGCCGTGGGACAAGGGTGGCGACTCCACAAACTTGGTTTTAGGTTTACACTGACCCCCCTACATATTAAAAAAATTAAATTGCGTCCTCTAAAAAACGCAACCCCAAATGTAACTTTTCAATGGACTAATAGGTTTTTGGAGGCACCAATGTGATCTCCATCTACAGTTAAAGTTAGGCCCTTTTCCAATGAAACACTCTGTATTATAAACATTACGGTTAATTTGCAAATCTCATCAGTTTATTTGGTGGACGATGTCTTAGGACATATGAGAGAGAAACGCTGCCAAACACTTGTTTGGTAAGGTAACACTCTTCCGAGGATGTATAAATGCCTTTGGATGAACTGATCCTAGTAAATTTAGCCAAAGGTCTGAAACTACACTCGCAGTCCAGTTATTTATTTCGTAAATCCCACTGATATGTCTATGGCAGGTTCTGGTCACACAAAGCAGCCTGCGGCACCCTCCCTTTTCATTGCCGTCCGAACCTAAATTGGCCGAAAATTCAGATCACAGACAATTTTTCTTTCTATTGAGGAGAGTGTTCTTAAGCAGTTTGATACAAACAAATCGGTGTACAAAAGATTTTGTTTTAGAATCCCATACTAACGTCGATTGTTTCAGATTGTAGGTAAATCTCCGAAATGTTATCCCAGAATCACCAACTGGGAGAAATACAAAAATGACTAAGGAATGTCAAAAATAAAAGAAAAAACAGTGATGATATACAGAGCTTGCTCCGAACAGCTTCGCGAGGCCATCGAACTCTCATATCACAACAAGTACTCTGAAGTAACCCGTTCCTCTAGGAATAAACTAACCCGGTGGAACAAGGAACTCACCAAACTAAAATCAAGAGCTCTCAACCTGATTAACAGTGCGAAAAGGACAGAAGAGTGGAAAGAATATTACTCCACTCTGGCTGCTTACAACAATCAGATCAGGAAGGCAAACAAAGAAGTCCTGGATTAAATTATGTGGTGTGGTGGAAACAACCTCGATTCCATGAAAACCTTCCCAAAGTTTCAATCAATCCCATGTCAAATATCTTAAAACCCAATGGATTATGCACGGAAACTGATAGCGAGACATTGCAGATTCTACTGCTGGCACATCTACCAGATTCCGTAGAGACAGGAAAGGGGATTGAAGTGCTGCTAATAAAGTAATAGCTCAGTGCGCAGTGAACTGGACTATTAACTCGGTTGAGCCTTATAAAAGTCCTGGATTAGATGGTATAATCCAAGCGCATCTCCAGCAGGCCCAAATACATCTATCTCCAGTACTTTGTAGGCTCTTCAGAGCATCACTGGCAATTGTATACATTCCAAGTGCTTGGAAAAGAGCCCCAAACCAGGTAAGGGTGATTCCCAGCTAGAGTAATTCAGTCCAATAGCTTCTTCTTCTTCCATGTTAAAAATAATTGAGAAACTTATTGGTAGGCACTGTAGTTTCTGACATATAGCGAGTTACCTCTTTTAATCAGACTCACGGTAAAGCCATAACAATTCTATACACAAAAAAGTATCATGAATATTTATCCATATCCTTAACGACATATTAGGTAGGTCACGCGGTAATTGAGTTTTGTTTACGTTGCTTGGTTGGACAAATTATTTGTCTCAATTTTTTACCGTGAACCATGTCATCACTTCGACATCGGTAAATCGATTTTCCTCTACGAACGAAGTTTATCAAGAATCACTTCAAGTATTGGTTATTCTAATTTGTTTCAATTTTGCATAGTTGACACGTAGAACATGCACGAACTCAACTGGGTCGTTATCGACCCCTAGCGCTTGACGAATACATTTTTCTTTCATGTACCGATCGCTTACGACAGCATAGCTTTTACATGAAATAAAAAATATAGGCAAGGTTGATGAAATACTAGATAGAATTGGAATTTTGTCACCTGAGCACGGATGGGAAGGTTCTGAAGATTCAGGGGATGACGAATGCCACGATCTAGACAGAGGCTTCATTTTTTCAAGAGTATGAAATGAATAATTATTTTATTTCCGCTAATCCAATCCAAAAATATCGAACGTACAAAGGAGTCGGCTTAACCGGTGACTAAAAATAGAAAAGCTACATCGGAATCTATTCATTTGAGAAGTGAAGCAATCATTCCTAAAGCTGTGTAACCTTATCCGATTATAGGAGCCCTTGCAAGTTTTTTGTGCTTATTGACACTAGACATTGTCGAATACTTAGTGCGGTTTACCTGTACGTAAGCCGCAAAAATGCAAAGCAAGTTTATAAGTGGATCTCGACATATAAGCGTTTAGCCGGTCAGGCAGCATCAATCTCGAAGATGAGGTAGATGGAAGGGAATCGACCATTTTTTCAACAGACAAGAAAACCCAGGCCCAAACCCGGTTGATCAAAGTGTAACTATGTATAAAAATATCAGAAAATAAGAAATAAAAAACTAAAAACAAACGAACCCAGGTCAAAACCGGGTTTCGAGCCTAGGACCTCTGGGTTGTAAACTCAGTATCCTACCAACTGGCCTAATCTGCTCACATTCAGTCACATCGAATAGAAGGTTAAAGCACAGAGTACACCATCTAACACGAGGCGAAAGAAAGTAGTTTTCGTGATCGCAAATTTGTGTGCACATGCGTGAATTAATTAGTTTATCTGTCAATGTCAGGTCGACACTTCCGTTCATTCCCCCCAATTCACTGTGTATTATTTTAAGATTAGGTTAAAATTGAGCCACTTCTCATTACATACATGAGAATAATAATAAGGTGTTCTCATGTTAGTAGTTAAAAAAATATTTTATAGACCTAATTGGGAGAGATGTTCATCAACACTACTATTTATCTTAGTGTAGTGTTACTTTTCTCAGTGTATCAAGTAGTTTATGTGTCAATGCCTCGACGTATTTCCGCTCAATATCTTGTAAGTCCGACTTCAAAGGAGCCGACAAAGCTTTCGTCTCTTGTTAGATGGTGTACTCTGTGGTTAAAGGCTGCTTGGACGCATGCGCACCTTAACTACTAAGCTCTCGTGTGAGCCAGTGAGCGTTCGGGACCGATGCTGCGTGACCGACTAGACGCTAGTGATTTCGACGAGATGTTTGCGTTCATTCGAATTCTAGTTTTGAGTAGATATGTACTATTACCTCAACGACGATTATATTGGGATGCCGCCGAAGATGTCCATAATAAATTAGTGTCAAATTCTAGGCGTCACAAAGACCGTTTTAGAGTATTTCGATATTTTCTCAAAGGGAATCTTCAAGGCACAATCCAACCAGTGTTGGCGAGGTGAATTGGTCTCAGCTTGAGTGCATTTTGAAATTTTTAGAATTAAACATTTTAAAGATGCTCTGTAGATGAATCTATGATCCCCTGTTACACTGAAAACACCGATGCAAACAATTTATCCGAAGAAAACCAGTGGGTTTTGGAAACAAAACCTGGGTTGCAGCTCTTAAACTGTACTACGGTTGACAATTCCAAATTTATCATGGAAAAGAAAAGAATGGGGGAAAATTGAAGAAAAAATCAGTGGTAGTTACTCTATTTGAAAAAATATTTTGGAAGAATAGTTTTACAATCAAAATGTTTCTTTGTTTCTAGATTTTTTTATCCCTGGAAAACTCATTAGAAAGTAGAAATGGAATGTGTATAGTCAAAAGCGCTCTTATCGTGCGGGTTCAAAGGTCACTAACCATATGTATCAAATCAGAAGACACAGAGGTTACCAAAATGTGAGATTACAAATATACCCGGTGAAAATAATGATGGTTGATGTTTCCTGCACACTGGTTGACGGATTTCCACTTTTTCATTCGTTCTCGAAATAATTCGAAATACGGTGTTGAAAATAGTATTTAAACAATGCCATTGATAATTTTGTTGATACCACTATTATGAAATATTTTAATGGAAACTGTAATTTAGAGAGAATAGTGTTAATGAAAATGAAATTATTATTATTAGGACAAATGATATCATGCGTTTAGTAACTAATCCGCTGGGAATAGGCGTATAAACTGATTGATACCTTATTAAATAAAGTTTATATTTGAACCTCAAATGTGCAACTTTATAATATCTTTTAAGGTAGTTATTTCCCAAAAATGTTACTGTGTTCATATAAAAATAGTATATAGGAAACTCTGGGTGAAAACAGAATGTTATTTGATAGTCCAGTAAATGAAGGGGAAAAGTTTCTGAAAAGTCGATGGAGACTTCACTTTGGGCTCAATTTGTAGGTCACGGCAGGTGTTTTTAAACGAGAAAAAACTTAACGTGATTAATTTTACGGAAAGGGGGGGAGGATGGCCCCCCTAAACCCTGGAAAACGGGATTCGCGCTAATATCTGGCTAAATGTGCGAATTAGAGTTTTTTTTTAAATAAAAAATGAAGATCGTCTTATAATCTACAAAAATTGTCCTTATCATTTTTTTCGAAAATTCGATAGTTATCGAGATAATGAGACCTAAAAGTCTCCTCATTTCAGCTGCTGCTCTGCCTGTAGGAATTCTGCTGAACAAGCATTAATTTGTAAGCGAGCGGACGAAGTTCATCACAATGGGATGACCTCATTCTATGTGACTTGCAGCTCGTTCGTACGTGACAAAAATATTTGAAAAAGCGGTCAAAGTTTTTCTCCACAAGATTTTAAGACTATTTCATTAATTTGTTCCTATTTAAAGAAAAATAGTCTTTTATTCTATTTTTTTTCATAATGGAACCTTAGGCGGTCTTGAATGATCTCAGAAATTTTTTTTAATATCCCTCTTGCGTTTTGATAAAAAATTGATTTGTTTATTTACATTTTTCAGGCGTTTTCGGAGTTCTGTACAATCTGTGGAACAAGCGCGATTTAAAAATTTATCATCCTATATATTGCTTTTCAATACACATTATTTTTTAGGTTAGAGTGTCTAGTTTTCGAATGTATGTTTTGATTTTTAATAAAATCCAATCATTGGATCACATCAAATTGATCACACTGGTAAAAATCTCGGTAAAAACCCAACTTTTTTTTTAAATAAATAATTAAACAAATCAATTTTTCATCAAAACGCAAGAAATATTTCTGAGATCATTCAAGCAAGACCTTCTAAGGTTCCATAATAGGAAAAAATTAGGATAAAAAACTATTTAAAAAAAATGGAACAAATTAATGAAATAGTCTCAAAATCTTGTGTAAAAAAATTTTGGCCGCTTTTTCAAATATTTTTGTCAAGTACGAACGAGCTGCAAGTCACATCACATGGAATGATAACTACGGGTCTTCCCATTGTGATCAACTTTGAATCATCGGAAAATGTCAATTTTTTGCCGAGTTATGGAACAATTCGTCCGCCCGCTTACAAGTTAATGCATAAACAGCAGAATTCCTACAGGCAGAGCAGCAGCTGAAATGAGGTGACTCTAAGGTCTCATTATCTCGATACTGTCGAATTTTCGAAATAAATGATGAGGAGCATTTTTGTAGATAATAAGACTATCTTCATTTTTTATCTAAAGAAATTCTCTAATTCGCATATTGAGCCAGTTATTAGCGAGAAACCCGTTTTCCAGGGTTTAGGGGGCCATTCTCGTAAACTCAATCAAGTTTTTTCTCGTTTAAAAACACCTGCCGTGACCTACAAATTGAGTGAAGTCTCCATAAACTTTTCAGGAGCTTTCGATATTTTCAGGCGTTCAGTTACTGGACTATGATTGGAACATTTAAAAACTGTTCGATTAACATAATGGCACCGGAAAGTTTTGACAGTCCAAAATACATAACTGAACCTAAGTTTTGGAGAATATATCTCTAATTGAATAGATCTATTAAGAGTTTGTTTAAATCAAAATTATTTTCATTTCAATGAAAAGGTTTATAGCAGTAAAAATATAGTTGGGGAGGCGAGGTCGCTAAATATTCTCGAGCGCCGTCGAGACCTATCAAAATCGAAAGATGAAGTAGTTTGGAAAAGAAAACCATTTTAGCGGTGGGTATGGCGTGTACGGTTTTTCAAAAATGTTTAAAAAACACTTACTTGGGCATTCTCGAGCGCGTCAGATATTCATACCACGTATGCCCCAAGTTCCTCTGATAACAACGGTATACTAATCTGCCGGTTTGCGTAGTGGGGGTAGGCATATAAAGTAGTAAAAAATCCGGATAAAAAAATTTACTCGAGCGCGTCTGATTTTCGGAAGGAGTGTTAAGTAGGCTCCAAGTTTTTGAAATATGTATACTCAGTTTTGTGATTTTGTGTATTGAAATGTGTATCGAATAACAACTTAAATATTCATACACAAAAAAACTATCAAGAAGCGCGTTTTATTAACAACATTTCCAATATAGGCGAAAAAAACGCGCTATCCCAACAAAAACCGTTCCTGGAACGTGCACTTCACTGGATCCATTTCTAGTAGACTATCATATCGTTGGAATGTCATAAAATGAAATATTTCATTTCACATTTTGCCACAGATATGATCTACTATGAATGGACCTTAATAAAAATGTGATAACAAAATTTTGCAGTCTTAAACTTCAAAATAATTTTTGATTGTCTAGTTGTCAAATTTTTTCTGTTGCGTCAGTTAGGGATAAAAGTTAATTTCTACTTGTTTTTTCTTGACAACGGTAGCTGGAACGCTACCGAAACGTTGAAATAAAGAATTTAAAAATATTGTGGTTTAATTTCCCAAGAAATTAAAAAAAGAATGAATAATATACCACAAGGAACATACAGAAGATATTGAAACTGTACATGTTAATAATACTTTTGTATATAGATACGCGTAACTTTATCCGAGTCCACGAAAATTGTTGGGAAGCTTTAGGAAAAAAAATTTGAGATAATATAATAAAAGTTACATAATTTAATCATCGTTGTTCCATATCAATTTTCTTAACACCCTCCGATTTCGAGATATACTCAAAAAAACGGGAGTTTAAGTTTTCATAATGCATAAGTCCAAAAGTTTTAACTTTGGACAAAAATTCATAGAAACCTTTTTCGTGTAAAATGAAATTAACTTTTTTTATTTGGGCTTTTTTTCGCGACTTATATGCCGCAACGCGTTTTTCGGAAGACGAAATGGCTCCTCCAAACTTCCGGTCATGCGGAAACCGGAATGTTTTGTATTTCTAGTAAGTTTTAGATTATATTCTTCAAAATAAAAATAAAAAAATCACGCTCGAGAATGCCGGATTAACGTTTTTTTTTACAAGTTCGCGACCTTATAACTCGGTGGCGTCAAGGAATTATCGTCAGATTGGTTAAATTTAGTCTTAAAACACTAAAATCAACCCCCAACATCTTAATCTGACGCGCTCGAGTATTTCAGACTATCGATTTTTTTACTAATCTGATCGTCTATCCTAGGTGCGCGTCACTAAATAGAGCTAATACTTTCCAAAGTTGTTCTATTAGGTCTAAGGTATCTCTCATGTCTTCAACTGCCACGCTCGAGTATTCCCACAAAATCACCTATTCGCCTCCCTAACTAATATGGTTTGATTATGGACAACCCTCTCAGTCCCCTATTAGCAGAAATTTTCATGGATAATATAGAAAAAAATTATTCATAAACAATAAAATAAAAGTTTATTTTTAAATGAACACAGTAAAAACAAAAATAATAAAAGTTTTATTCGATGATGAACGATCGAATCTAATAAATTTGCCCTCATTTTTAACTACGTACTAACGAATGGAATCGTTGAGTGATCTCAACGATAAAATAATATTTAATAAATGTCATTTAATGGACGGTGATAAGATATAAACTTTTTATACCGATATCTATGGATAATAGACAGAATTATTTTCAATTAATAGTTTCTAATTAACTTAGCAACCTGATATTTATTAAGTTTCATAATCTCCAGCTACAAAAAATAGGTTACGTTAGATATTATTTTA
>CAJUYG010000534.1:0-15072 GCA_910591675.1 Galerucella calmariensis | reverse complement strand
TCATAATCTCCAGCTACAAAAAATAGGTTACGTTAGATATTATTTTACGAAAATAAATTCAAATGGAAAATAATTATATCTGTTATAAGAATACACACTCGGTTCACGATAATGTACACTGAAATAATTTGTAACAAAAACTATGGTAGATTGATTCAACAATATACATATTATTATCCAATTTCGCCCAGTCGAAATGTAAGGTAAAGTATGTTCATACGTATATTGAAGTGACTAAAGCGGACTATTCAAGAGTGGCATAGAAAATTAAGATTTTTTGTTAGGAATTTCAAGGGTAATGAAATAGTATATTATACAGCAAGGAGGTGAAGACTATTATTATTGACCGAGCAGCAAGATTATTTCGCGAGAGGTTTTGCTCCGAGCAGAATGAGGTGCGGGGTTTATAAATGTCTTCAACACCATGGTGTATATACAATTTTTTCTACTACTAGCCAAATTGAAGACAAAATTTAAAAATAATTTACAAACGCACCACGAGAAGTATTTACTCCGTCGTCTGACTGACAAGTACACTGACAGTTTTCGATATATTATGAACGTACTTCTTATGTCATCAGTCATTTTTGGTTGGGCGCGAATTTTAAACTAATGGCATTTTTATTCTAATAATTTATCTTGACAGGTAATTTCAAGCAGCAAATATGTCAGCTTCACAGTTAGTAGTGGAAAAATAATATTTCATCGCTACCACTAACTTATTTATAAATATCCTTAAACTGAGCCTCCTCGGTTCTCCAAACCAGGTAATTGGATCCAAATATCGATATTTGTAGAGATCGTATGGATTCAATTACCTGATTTGAAGAGTCGAGAAGAAAATTTACGAATATTTATAAACAAAGCGAACCTATAAACATGAAATTGTTTCTGAAATTTCCCTTCTTCAGTGGAAGAAAATTCCAAAAATTTTTGGAGTGTCAGCTTGTAACGAAGTCCTCCATTGCATCTTCACAAATAAAGTGAGTCCAAAAATAATTATTGTGAAAATTATTACCTATAGTAGTGGAAAAAATAGTATTTGAACCATGATGAAGATTTTTTCAACTTATCATCTCATGATGCTTCGCATCTTGCTCAGCAGAGAAAAAAACCTTTAACCATTACTATTTGTGAAGTTGACAATTATTGCTTCTTCTAGCCAACTGAGGAGTTGAATTTCTCTATTAGTGGTTAATAATTTTCTATTATTAACCTAGGTCAATGATGGACAAATTCAAATTTTTTGAAAATTCAGGGATAGTAATTCAACGAAAACTTGTGCAACATAATTTTGTATACCCAGGAGATTGTCTTAAACATATTTGCTGCTTGAAATTACCTATCAAGATAAAATTATTTGAATAAAAACGCCAAGTTTTCAAAATTCGCGCTCAACCAAAAATGACTGATAACATAACGGGTACGTTCATAATACAGGAGTTCGTACCAAAAACTTGGAAGGTGATAATACAGGATGCTTCCTGTAATCGTACATTCAAAATAAATGTGAATACGCCAATAGGTGTGCAGTGCGATATAAAATTGCCCGTATCTCTTAAACCGTTAATGTTATCGAGATGTCACAAGAGGACTTGATATCTCTAAAAATGTTCACAAAAGTCAATTATTGCATTTATAACTGAAAAAAGTTTTACTTACAAAAAAAATGGCTCATCCACCATTTAACTTAGTGGGTACCTGAGTTCACAAGTAAGTTGTAGACTTGTATATCACGCCAAAAAGTGTGCAATTATGGAGTTTATTAACGGTTAGAATATCACCAATCCAATCAGCCATTTGATGATTGTAAATAAAAAACCATTTTTCATTCCCAACTTTAGAGCCCTATAGTTCGTTAAAGAAGGGCGTAAAGAAAAAATTTTATATGAAATACCATCATTATTTTTAGCCTTTCTATCACCTCCCAAGTTTTTGGTACGAACTCCTGGGACACCCTGTATATCGAAAACTGACAGTGTACTTGTCAGTCAGACGACGGAGTAAACGCTTCTCGTGGTACGTATGTGAATTATTTTTAATTTTTGTGCTAAATTTGATGTTGAAGACATTTATAAACCTCGCACCTTATTCAGCTCGGTGCAAAGCCACTCGCGAAATAATCTTGGTACTCGGTTAATAATAATAGTCTTCACCACCTTGGTGTTCTGTACCTTGTTGCATAATATACTTACTATTAACAAGAAGTACTTTTCTGACCAAGTTCAATTATAATTAATTATCAACTGGAAATTATACATATCTATATCCAGACATCTACCATAGAAATTCGTCAGTTAGTTAAGTTCAGAAAGTATACTTTTGTGACGTGCACCGAATGTTAAGAACAAAACCTTTTACGAAATGAACTTTCCTGATCGATATTAACAAATAACTATCAACAGATGATGCAAAATTTTATTATTACCAATTTTTTTATTCCAGGTTTATATAGAAGGTAGAACTTTTTAAGAAAACTTATCTAGTGGTACGCATCGATTATGCATGAGAAAACGTGATTGTAAGCAGAAGTTATTATATTAAAGTGTACTAAAGATGAATCTTAGAAAAGATGCAATTTAGAAAGGACCGAACATCAGTACTGGTTGTTCGTGCAATCTAGGTGGATGTGGGTGCTGCCGTGCGTGCGTTGCGAGGTATATTTTGGCTTACTTTCCAAGTATCGTCGCGTCAGCGTATCATGTGTTGATACGCTCACGCTTAAGGCCTACAGTACAGTATCGACGTGTCAGCGTAGCGTACGAGGCAAAAATACGACAAGACTACGTTTGCCCGCTGCAGACAACGCTTACATATTGAGACTTGTTGACAAAGCGAAGTCGGTACGTATTCGTAGAGAAGCGTTCTTGCCTCGTCTCCTCTGGTATTGCCTTGTCAGCTGTCTTCACTTCGCTACGCTCGCTTGTGCATCTAATAGTCTTGGGACGCTAAAACGTTTCCTGCATGTGTGAAACACAACTGTTTTTTTCATCTACCGAATAAACCAAGAAATGGGAAAATATAACAAAAAACGACAAACACTGACATTTAATAAAAAAATTCACGTGGAACGTTAAAGGCATCAAGTGAAAGATGGTGAAAAATCGTTATGAATTTTCCGCCCTTGGGCTGCTATATAATAATTTCCGCTCTATTTTTGGTGTTCATATTATGTCACTTGATTACTTTGACATTTCACAGGAATTTTTCAATTAAACGTCAGTGCATGTCAAATTTTTTTTGTTATATTTACTCATTTTCTGGATTAGTCGGAAGGCGAAACACAGCTGTGTATCACACATGCAAAAACGCCCTTAACTATCAGCTGCCCTCGCTCACCTTAAGCTCATTTGCACTTGTGACACAATTTACTATTTTATCAAATAAATAATTTCTGTACATCATATATTATAATAACCTTTTTGGTGTGCGTCACCGATTGTTAATGTCCTTCCAACACATTACGTTGGAAGACATGGAAAAAAGGCAGGTCTGTGATTAATCCTAATCAAAATACCACATTAATGAACCGTTTAAATGTATTACAAACGTTGAAACTAATCTTTGACTTCAAAAATTTGATTAGTTGATGTTTAGATTACGCGCAAGCGCGACCTATCAATCAGAAGACATTATACCATTCAAAATAGGATGCAGACGTACCTTTCGTAGCGGCAATGTGTCTTACGTCTTTTTCTAATGTTCCACTGACAGTTCTCGTCAGGTCTGTACTTTGTTATTTACGGTCAATTATTATTCATGAAAAGTGAATATTAATATCATTGTTATATTTTGAATAGATGAGGCTTTTACTTGATGTAGATCCATAGTAAGTTAAGAAATCAAACAATTTTATTTTGTAAAATCTACATTGTAATTAAACATAAAGTGACGCGTTTCGCTAACACAGTAGCTTTATCAAACGTTGGAGGTATAATGAGAAACTTTCTATTTATACAGTGCCTTAATACTAAATTATACGGAAATTTTACAATAAAAATTTCATAGTCTTTTTTAATTCAGCTGAATACGATCCTGATGATTTTATTTATCAAATTTGAGGTTAGCTAAATGTCAAAATAGTAAATAAAATAAACGACAAGCTGAAAACCAGGATATACGTCACAAACGCTGACACACACACCAAGAAGGCTATTGAATGTACTATAGTTGTATATGTGTCGGTTGATATTTTGAACGTTTCCGCTGCTCTTTTTTTGGGCTTAACAGCGTTAGATCGAAAGCCATCTTCAAACGAAATAGACATACTAAAATACATAACAAATTTACGTGGCTATTGAATTTGAATAAAGATTGTCGAAAGCACTCTTTATTGGTTTTTATGAATATAGAGATGATGGGCCTAAATGCTTCTGAGTTTGGTTTCTTATTTTGTCTTTGCATTCATCTTTTTTTAGACGATTCGGCAACAAAGCTAATAAACTCTAATATTCAAATAAATGTGATGATACGCATAAATGTAAAAGCAATTTTTTTCCAGCAATAATCGGTGGCGACCGATAGTCAGCACTGATCATCGATCCTTTCGGAACTAAGGTAACTTTTTATTTAGAAGGAAATAACTTGTAAATTACACTTACTCTTTTAATATTTTGTCATTCCACTCATCTATGTACATGTACAATACAATTATTTGAAAAAATACTTTATCCTTTAAAGTCTGTTTTAATATCGATTGCGTCCAGTTCATTTTGTAATTATATTGTTGAATAATCAACATGATTCAATGGAAACAAATTCTGTCAAATAAATAATATAATTTAAATAATTTGATGGAATAATGTGAACGAACATTGTGATTCGCAGTATTTATAGGCACCGTTTTAAATTTTCCACGGGAGGAAGTTAATTGTATACAATAAAGGTGGATGTTTACAAGCTTGTTTATTTGACAGTTACAGTTCACGTCTGCACCAAAAAACAAATTTTTTATTATTCTTACTGTTAAATTCTGATATTATGATTTGGAAAGTTATGTGGCACTATACATTTGTATCGAAAACGTTTCACAGCATTTGTATAGACAAAGGAATCGCTTTCGAGAGATGCGATGAAACCCGCTCAATTTAACATACCTTCTCGACTGACCAAATTATCTTTGAAAGCTTTTGCGAGATTGAAGCGCACATACCGACATCTAGTGAACATTACGAAGTTACGTGAACATTCCGATTTGTCAAGATTTCGATTCCACTTCAGTTACAGAATAGGGCAGATTATGGAGAAAATTTATGACAATGCATTTTATTTAAGTTTATTTTAGTCCAAGAATTTAGCAACTAAGTATCTCAGACCACACAGAAAATTGAATAAACTCCAAACCATTTCGGTTAATTTTAGGTAATCTACCAGAATTCACAATCTGACTTGAATATACTACAATCGATATACACTTGTACTTGTACACTTAAGTTCGCACTATATGGGAAACTTTTTTATTATCAATTTTAGGAGAAAATTTTATTCTTTATAAAAAGTTCTTCATGTTCTAAAATACAATTATCAGATATCAATTTTTTCCAGTATTATACGAGGTTTCTCAAAAAATATGAACTTTACTCGAGAGTAAAGTACCTTTAAATTTGACAATATCGAAAAGTGATATAGATAAAAGTTGATCAGAATTTAAAACTACCTTCAAATATACGATTTTATCTATTTATATGGAAAAAATGTATTATTTTTTGAAAGGTATTTCTAGATACAATATACAGGGTGGGGCAATCTTCTGACATCGGAGGATTACATCGTTGTGGTGATAGATAGAACTTTATAGTTTTGTGTGAGCTAATACAGTTACTGAGGGCACATTTTGAAAATACTTTCGATTCTACAGGGTGTTCCAAAACCACGTAGCAGCACAAACTTACATTTTTTTAAATAGAACGTACTATATTTTGTTTAAGAATCGAAAAGATCTCACCGAGAGCGTTACAAAAATATAGCACTCTAATATATTATAAGGGTGTTTTACAAAGATATAGCCAACAAAGGCCAAATTTCACGAAATAAAAATAATGTATACGAAAGTTTTGAAATTTGGTTACAATGTTCATTCTGGCTAATTAATGAACGGGTTAAAAGTCCTGAACAATTATTCAAGCTCCGGAATCGCCGCCATCTTGAAAAAAGGTGCATTGTGATGCCTTTTGGTCAAAATAATAAGTTATTAATAATATTTAAATAAAAGACATAAATTCCCTTGAAGCTAATTTCAATAAATCATAAGAACAGAAGTAGGAAGGTTGCACGTACGAAGTCAAGTTCAGAGCGTGAAATAAACATGAATAGTATTATTTATATTTACTTATGATGAACTTGACTTGTCGTATAAATATGCAAACGATAGTGGATTATTACAATTACTATTGATATTGAATGACTATTAATATTAGTGTTAGTAATAAGTAATATAATGTATAATAGTAAGTTTAAGTAATAAATAGAACGTATCCTCGTGCTACAAATAGTTGTTTTATGCCTGTAAGACCCACCGAGTGACCAGCAACACCACCTATTCAGAGGCCCTTCCACACCTATAATCTACCAAAGTATCCATCGACGATACATTCATTACAGCATTTTCATGGTTTTTGTGATATAATTCCTTAATTATTATATTTATTGAAAAAATAGTTATCACAAAAGTTGGAGAGCATTAAATTTCCTTCAAAAAAGGTTGAATTAATTTTTCCGTCAAACTAACATTTCCTCGAATAAATGGACAAGTGTCAAGCGTAGATGGATAAATTGCTTATAAAAAGATCTACATAAACTATATTCCAAGACATTACGGTCAAAATTGCACAGTCGTCTTCGATGGTTATTTAAATACGAACAATAGTACGAAGAAAACGGAGCAAAATCGCCGATCGTTTGCTAAATAGTCCGTGGAGAAAAGTTTTGAAGAAACCATGAGTGTTACTGTTCGGCAGGATCAATTTTTATCAACAGTAAAAACACAAGAGCTCGAGTGTTTTTTGGCAAGATAAATTAACGATAGAATATATGGATGAACATCAAAAATAATTATCTTTATTAACTTGCGACTCATTGTCATTGTGTAAAAGTGACGTCCTCTCACTAGATATTGAGGAAGAGGAGTTTTTATCGCGATAAAAAAGGATGCACCTTTTTTATCGATGTCAAAGTGACAATAACATTTCCAGGAATATGACATTTTAACATTGGAGTTAATTTATCAAACGATAAAAATAAACAACGGTTAATTGAAATGTTATCAACGAAGTTGAAAGATCAGGCGATAGGATTTCGACTAAGCACTGATGATGCAGATTGTTTAATCGTCAACATTGCAAGTCAAGTACCTTCATCAAGAACAAACGTGGGTATTATTGGTGAAGATGTTGATCTCTTATGCTTACTACTTGCATTGGCACTATCGGAAAATAATATATTTTTCGTCAAACCGGGAAAGGGAAAAATTGTGAAAAAAGTATATGCGTCACAGCAGTTGCAATCTTTGGGACTTTTCAACATCATTTCACGCCTTCAGTGGCTACGGCACCACGTCAGCAATTTTCAATAAAGGGAAAATGAAGTGCGTTAAGCTGTACCAAAAAAATAAAGAGTTGCACGTTGGAAGTTTCAACAATCGCGATTCTTCGCAGGAAACAATCGCTGAAGCTGGAAAACGTTTTATTCTTGCCATCTACGGTTCACGACCTGCAGAAAAATCTTTAAATAAACACCGATTTCATTGTTTCACGAAATCCGTGACAAAAATTAAACCGGATATTGCCTAGTTATCACCAACAGGAGGAGCATCCAGACAGCATTCTTTTCGCGTGCTCCATCAAGTGCAAAAATGGCCGGAGCAATGGATTAAGTCCTGAATCATGGGGTTGGAAATAAGTCCAAGATTGCTTCAATCCAATCCGAACGCTGGACTCCATTGCACCCGAAACTTTGTTGAATTTAATTTTTTGCAAATGCACAACTGGCTGTGCAGGATTATGCGGGTGCAGAAAAGCAGGAATCGAATGCACAACTATTTGTAACAATTGCTACGGAGACTGCTTCAATGGACCAAACATAGCCGACGACAAAAATTAGGATGGAGAAGAGGACGATTATTCCAATGGTAACAGTGTATCCTCAACAACAAGATCAAGACGATCATCTTGTACGGATGAGCTCGGTATCGCTTCATCGATTGATGACATGGTTGAGCATAACCCAGCTATCAGTCAAACCGTTAAAAACCGTCGCACAGAAACAAATGAATTTGAAAATGTGTAGAATGAACAAAATTTATCGTAATAAATATGAATTTTTCTGTTCGCAGATTCTCCACATTCACATTCGTGAACCATTTGTACATGCACATATGCACAAAAATGAATTGGACCTTTTTTGAAGAAAAGTTAATGCTCTCCAACTTTTGTACCAACCATTTTTTCGATAAATATCATAATTGAGGAGCTATTTACCAAAAACAATAAAGGTGGACCTTTTTTCTAAGATGGCGGCGATTCCGGGGATTCAATTGTTCAGGACTTTCAACAGATTCAATAATGAGCTAGAATAAACATGGTCACCAAATTTCAAAACTTTCGTATTTATTATTTTTATTTTTCCTTCGTTGCTTAGGTTGTTGTGCATGGAAGACAATGAAACAGCCTCCCACTGCACTGTATCATTTGAGATATGACTTCTAGGACTAAAGGGGGATTCATCCAAGAAGATCTTAGTAAAAAAACTGTTAAGCCTGATAAAGACTACTGGTCGGCCTCTTCACAATAACGGAAAAACCACGAGCTCAAAAAGTCTAAGGGCTTATAGGCCTAGGATTCAAAGCCTCCAACTGGTGGTGGCGAACTAATCAACACAATTTGGATAAAAATTCGTTTTCATTATAGTAATACATTTACAATTAGAATAGATTTATGTTTTATATACTGGGACAAGTATTTGTTGCTACTATTTCAAGAATAGTACATTGTTTACCGGGTAGAAAAAGCTTAACATTCCTGGACGACTGTGAAGCAACACAGAGTCCAGGAATGTGGCTTTTCCTACGAGGTAAACATACTATTTTTCCGCAAATCGTTTAAAATTCGACAGATATTGATTGATTTAAAAAAAACGCGATAATTTTATTCCCAAATAAATGGTGCTTTGAAATTCCTAATAAAATTACTTGGGTTACTATGGAAACGTATTGAGGTTGAATTGTCAAACTTGACGCTTATAAATTTAATTGCTGGTGTTCTCGAAAGTAAAATGATAAGTGATGATGAAATTTCCATTCCTGGGACTCCTCCAGAGCTGGTTGAGGCAGTGAATACTGCTTCATTAGAATTATTGCCAAAGAAATCAAGAGAAAAGTACGAAAATGCATACAGACGTTTTATGGATTCTCGCATGAGTAAAAATACGAGTTCTTTCTCAGAAAATGTTGTAATGGCATACTTCCTAGACCTTTGTTTAAAGATGAAATCTTCAACATTATGGGCCAATTATTCAATTCTGAAGTCAACCCTTGCACTTAAACACAATGTAGATATATCTACATACTCAAAACTTCGTTCTTTATTGAAACGGCAAGCTCAAGGTTATAGGGCAAAGAAATCTAAGATTTTAACGAAGGAAGAAATTGAAAAATTTATCCAGGAAGCTCCAGATAAAGAAAATTTGATGATTAAGGTAATTTACAAGGTTTTAATTTCTATTTAGATTATAGCTTTATTTATTTTTTAGGTGGCTGTAATATTTGGTATTTCTGGGGCCTGTAGAATGGATGAGTTAGTCCGAATGACTGTACACGATATAGAAGACTTAGAATCTAATCTTTTAATCAGCATACCTGATTCGAAAACCAACAAACCAAGATCATTTGTAATTAATCAGATCTACTTGAATGTTTATCGAAAGTATGTTTCGTTAAGACCAGAAAATATGAACAGTGACCGATTTTTCTTTAAATATCAAAGCGGAAAGGGTTGTAGACAAGTGGTAGGAATTCATCAATTTAGAAAAATGCCCAAAATAGTTGCTACTTATTTGAACTTGGTAAATCCGACAGAATATACTGGTCACTGCTTTCGTCGGTCTTCTGCAACAATATTGGTTGACTCTGGTGCCGACATAACTAGTTTAAAGAGGCATGGCGGATGGAAGTCATCAAACGTTGCTGAAGGATATATCGAAGAATCGCTTAACAATAAGGTTGAGGTGGCAAATAAAATTTTCACAGTACAAAATATTCAACAAAATGACCCTACCACCCTGCATGTTGTCCAAAATGTTTCTCATAGTTCTAAGAGTGTTCCTCCAATGTTCAATAATTGTACTAACTGTCAAATTACTGTAAATATAACAAATTGATCTTAAAAATGTATTCAGCAATGACTTGATGTTTTCAAAATATAAATTAATTCCTTATAAGCAATGTGTTTTCAATCATTTATGTAGAACGCTAACAACTGTACGGAAATATCATTTCCTTACAGTAAGGAAGTCCTGACTTTTTCTTCAAGCAAATCCTAGCGATTTGCGGAAAAATATTTTTTTGTTTTCATTAGGTTTTAAAATGTTACTGCGGATTGTTCTATCAGAGTGGATCCTATTCGCTTTATTGCACGTTTCAATAACAGACGACACCGTTTTCATCGTTACATCTATTGCTCGCACTATCTTAAGCCATCAGTTGTGAATCAGTGGTTATACTGTTGACAGAATTTGTTATCATAAAATAAATCATTGTACTATTCATATTATTAGAACATTCTCCAATTGGGTGAGCACATAACCTATAATTTGCAATATAGTTTAATGAAATTTAAACCTTATTTTATCTTGTTGCGAACCTAATTGAATTACCTTCTGAATAATCTGAATTGACTAATGTAGATTTCGAGTTGAAAAAATACGAAAAATTACCTGATTCTCTACCAACATCGCCATGTCCATGAACATGTCATGCAATTCTCTAATTGAATTTTCTAACTTGATGATATCAGCATGCCTCGCTTCGATATCGGCTAATGTCTGTTTTGCTTGTTGCGTTTCCATTATAATCTGAAAGATAAAATATCCATTAAGTATAACTTCAATAGTTATTAGGTGCCAAATTTATAGTTATTTCATATTTTTCAATCATATATTTTAGCTGGCTCATTATTTTTTTAAATTCCAACAAAAGCAATAATATGATCATTAATCAAGAATGTTCAAATATATCTGCATGGAAATAACACAGCCAAAAATTACATTCAGTGTAAAGGCAATGCGCTGCGTGCGTTCTCGCTTAAAAAGATAAAATTAGACCGGTAGCTCATGACAAATGTAGGCTTCAATATTTTAAATGTAAGCCGTTTTCACCATCGAGTTTCGTGTCAACAACAAAGAGAGTAAGAGACTCCATATTTTGTATAGTAACTAGTATAATATTCAATTTATCACAGTAGATGGTAATTTTCGCCACAATGGACGCGCAGGTTTTCTATATGTCCAAAGCCGAAGATCTTCACAGATAGCTGGGTATTGCTAAAGGTACATGTTTGCTTAGAGGTCAATTTTTAGCTAGTATGGGATGGTGCACATGCTCTCAATGTACTGGGGGCTAATAGCAAGGTAACGGTAACTTGTGTTCCAATGCACGAGGACTACAAAGGCAACTATTAAGTAGATGCAATGGCCAGACTAGGGTTGACAATTGCGAAAATGTTGATGATAAAATATTCGCCAATGTATACGTCAGACTTAATGAGCAAAGAGCGATTCTGCTAACTGGCACTTCATATTCAATAGACAATCCAAGCTGATGGGATTGACATACAAAACCATATGCAAATTCTGACAATTAAGAGTAAAACACCACAATATATGTCAGTGCGTTAGCAGGATAGATATATTTTATGAGGTGGCTTTTGGCCTATTCCACTGCGACCTTTTCAGATTTATTGTGGTCCTCTAAACTATAGATTACATTTTCCAGCCTGACTCTTTTAAAAAATCTATTAACGTGGAGACTGAACCTTTCATATTATGGCTCTCTGCCAATGGCTCTTCTTCGCCTAATGCAAAAAACCGCACATTTGCCAGGCTATCGCACTAACATAGAATGTGTTCTGCCGTTTCTTTTTCTAGGTGACAAAACCTGCACATATCTTCGTTTGTCAATCCCATAAGCTTTAAATGTCTATTGAGCTTACAATGCCCCGTTAATAGACACACTACAGCTTTGACATACTAGCTTAGAAATGACCTCTTCGGAGTTGAGTGCCTTTAGTGCTTTTTGGTTGTCTGTGAAGATGGCAATTGAACGATATGTTCTCTTCTGCCTTTCTCCCTTGCTTTAGTCTTACTATACCGGCTCCTACGCTGTCTAACGTTTTTGACCCGTCTGTATGCCAAAAAACATCCGCATCCACGTGAGCAGGGCAAATATGCGATTTCCAACAATGGGGGACTCCAAGCTGTTCATCCTAAAATTTTGGAAATTTCTACCACAGAGGAAGGAGAATTTCGGAATGAATTTCTCATATTCTCAGGTCAGCGTTGTTTATGAATATGTATAAACTGAGCATCTCCTTTCTAAAACAGGTAATTGACATTAACAAGTCCGATTGGCTGAAAATGTTGCAGCTGCTGATTTTAGGACAATGGGCGCTCATTTACTAAAATTTTTAAATCATTTTTAACTGTCGTAAAACAAAGTACTAGGGATAAAAATATGATTCTGAAAATTTCATGTAAATAGAATATGTCGTTCTCCTACTACAACCAATTAAGCAAGCATACCGAGAGCGGGGCGAAGACTATGACTGTGACGTTACCGCATATGAAAGTTAATGTGCACTAACATTACGCTTCTGACTGTAACGTGCCTCGCGTATTTTGAATTACCTATAAAATTTTGTGTGAATAAAATAAAATGTGTGGACGTAATTTTAAAAAAGCAGACTCATTAAATCTTCCAGAAGTCAATATTTTCATAAATACATGCTTTCTCAAATGATATACAGAGTGATTCCAGATGTTTTATTTTATTCCTGGTCTGGTGGACAAAGTTACGGAGATAACGCTATAGGTTACTCAGAAAAAAATTGCAATTTTTTTAACTGCAGACTGCCCAATTAAAGGAGCTTCTCCAAATGTTATTAATGATGAATGTGTAGTGGAAATTAAATCACCAATGTTGAAAAGAACAAGAAAAACTTATTTTGATGAAGCAGGTATCTGTATCTGTAGAGTAGGGAGGGTGAGTGTGTAAGCTCACAGCACTTAGGCCACATGTGACCCATTGTACATCCTCCCGAGGAGTTGTCCTCCTAGGTCATTGTCCATCCTGTCCTTCTCAGGAAGGTGGACAGGTCACTAGGAGACATCTCCTTTATATCGGCAGGTGTAGTCCAAGACTCACCGAACACACACTCTCTTAATGACGATAACTCCGGACACTCGCATAAGACATGCCTGACAGTTTCATCTTCCTGTTCACACATCCTGCATAGAGGTGTGTCCACTAGCCCCATAGTATGGAGGTGTTTCCTTAGTTGACAGTGACCAGTAAGAAATCCTACTGTTAAACGTAGGTTTTTCCTGGTCATCGCCAAATATTTCTTCGGCGCCAGCTTCCCAGGGTCGATCAGGGTGATCCTGGCAAGGCATCCTTTGATTCCATCCCATCTCTTAAGGGATTAAGCATGGGTGTAACGTTTGGCTAGTTCCACAATTGTCGAAGTCGTTAGGCCGTAGGTGTCACTGGGTCCTAGAATTTTTAGTGTATTGGCTTCCCTGGCTAAAGAATCAGCAATGCGATTTCCTTTACTCCTGTCGTGCCCTTTAACCCACCGCAGGATAATATTGTTATCTGCCGAGGCGTCAGCTAAATCTTGGTGGCACTCTAGTACTAGCCTCGATATAACACGTTGTCTGTTCAAGGCTAAGGTAATTTTAGTTCCAAATGTTTACATCAGATTCAAATGCACATGCACCTCAATGGTAAAAAAGCGATATTTGTTAGGGCTGATCCGGATTTTGAATCAAATAAAATAATTTTTTTTTAAAACATAATATACGTCTTTTTGTTGATCTACTGAAAAGATTACCTGTTTTTTTGGAAAAAGCAGTATTTAATAAAATTTTATTTGTGAAGAACTGGCCCATTATTTTATTAAATAATTTTGAACATTAATAACACCACAAGCTATAAGAACAATATTATCTACGTATTTAAAAAAATTAGATTAATACAAGCGTGTGGTTTTCAATAACCCTCTCAATATGGATTCACAACGTATTTTATAAGGTAATTTATAACGATTCTGATTAAAGAAAAATGAAATCCTAAAAATACGCAAACAAAGTATGTTGACTTATCAGTGAATGCTTTGAGTCTCTTTATGCTTTTCTGCCATTGATTCCGTTTTTTTGCATCCTTATTAATAGAAATAAATGTTTTGTTAGATGTTTTAATCGTAGTACTTTTACATTCTTGAACCGCACAATATTTATAGCTTTTTTCTGGTTCTGGTCCATTGTGTCGAAAAGTTTAAATTATTTCTAAACGTTCTTATTTCACAAACATAACACTGTTTTAAACAGTCTGTTTAGTGTTTGCTAAAACGTATATTAAAAAATAATAAGCATATAAGCAAGCAAAGTACTGTTACTAGCTAAGTAGTCATCTAACCGAAAACCGATCGGCGCGGTATCCGCTCTCTGAACGAAAGATTTCATATGCGATGACGTCACGCCAGAAATTCGGAGAGGAGCGCTGTTTAATGTTTATAATTTTTTTTAGGCGACTTAGGGGTCTCGCTGGCGTCTAGTTTTTTGCACAGAGCCTCAAAATAATGTGCTCTTCCTAATGGTAAAATAAAAAAATATGTGTAAATGAGCCCATTAGTATATCTATCAATCAATATTTTCATTGAATAAGATATATAATGCAATTGGCACTATAGACATGAAATCAAGTGCTCCAACATAAATTTGGATTCAATCAACAGTTTTGAAGAGCCGTGACTCAGTTTACATATATTTATAAACAACGCGAACCTGAACATGACAAATATATTC
>CAJUYG010000533.1:144661-173879 GCA_910591675.1 Galerucella calmariensis | reverse complement strand
TGCCCTTGGCTTTGCAAGTACGTACATTCGGTCGTGAATGAAGAAAATGCTAATTGCGGCACTCGACTTTGTCTCGTGAGAAATTAAAATTTTGTTACTTGTTACACAATATATACTATTTCAGCGATCTGTCATAATCTGACACTATGGGCGAGTTATATCAAACACCTAAACTCGGTTTAATGATGACTGATGTTTGGACTGATGTAAATGTTGATAATAAATACATCAATCAGCCATAGTCTAAACATCAGTTATCATTAGACCCAGTTTAAGTGTTTTATACAACTCGCCCTATTGGTACTCCAGAAAAGCAAAGCTACTTTCTCACTTGAAAACTTTCAGAATACAACTTGAGAAGCATAGGGGGTAGAAAACTAGTAATGTACAGCTTAACCGATGATTTCGTCATTAATGAATTGCTGTTCGCCCCGAACAGCAGAATAACTATTGAAATATCGTGAAAATGGACGGAAAAGATATTTGAAAAATTCACTTTTTGGGCGGAAAATGGAGGTATATTGAAATTGAAAATCTTTGTATTTATGTTACTGTTCCGTAGAGATTTAAATTATTTTTCGTTATTATTCTCAAACAACAATTGCTAATCGAAAAGTTTCTGCTAAAATATCTCACGTCACTGTGAACCGCACTTAAGACTTCATACGGTGGCTTCTTGAACGTATTTGTCGGCATCTTCATTTCCTTGAAGCTCAAGACGTGATGGTACCCACGGAGATTCCACTTTTTGTGAATGGTATAGTTGAATCACATTCGAAGAAAGAAGGGGTGTTGAGAGTAAATTGTTTTTAAGGACAGTAATGTGAGTTTAATTACCTTCATCGGCTTTTTATTGATTACAAGGACAATAAACCTCTGCCGACAATTCAAAACAGGATCTTCACGGAGGTGAACGATTAGTGGAAGTAATAATTCACTTTCTATAAAATCGGATACAAAATTCAGAAAATTGCATATCTTCCTGTATTTTCTTTGTGGTTTATTCATTAATTGAAATAACTAATAAAAGTAATTGGAAAGCTGCTCAAGTTCCTTTGTAATCATTTTCAAAAAGACATGGGCATAAGATCAAATGAATGCCTAAGTTAGTAAAACTGTACTAGACTCCGTTCCACATTAGAAAAAGCCACTTGAAGATAGCCAACTGACTTGCGCAGAAACCAAAATCTGTCTTGTTTATCTATATATATCATCTCGTAACGACCGTCTCATGCCATTGGCGTTACAAACGATGTTTCTTGCCGACTGAAATTCTATTATCAATAATTAAGGTTGTATTTGGAGCGATCATTTACTGTCGAATATCATTGAATTTTGAACATTTTGAGACGTTTAGCTAGTTTATTTGAGAGTATTTATTTGAACTAAAACCTGAAAAACTTGTTGGCGCTGAAGGAAAAGTTATCCACAGTCAAGGCTGACAGATTCCAATTTTGTATCAACCTACGGCCTAACAACTTCGACAATTGCGGAACTAGCCAAACGTTACACCCATGCTCAATCCCTTAAGAGATGGGATGAAATCAAAGGATGCAGTTTTGCCAGGATCACCCTGGGCGACCCTGGGAGGCTGGCGCCGAGGAAATATTTGGCGATGACCAGGAAAAACCTACGTTTAACAGTAGGATTTCTGACTGGCCACTGTCAACCAAGGAAACACCTCCATACTATTGGGCTAGTGGACACACCTCTATGCAGGATGTGTGAACAGGATGATGAAACTGTCAGGCATGTCTTATTCGAGTGTCCGGAGCTATCGTCAATAAGAGAGTGTGTGTTCGGTGAGTCTTGGCTTACACCTGCCGATATAAAGGAGATGTCTCCTAGTGACCTGTCCACCTTCCTGAGAAGGACAGGATGGACAATGACCTAGGAGGACAACTCCTCGGGAGGATGTACAATGAGTCACATGTGGCCCAAGTGCTGTGAGCCTACACTCACCCTCCCTACTCTGCAGATACAGAACCTATAAAATGTAAAAACGTTACACTACTGATTTGAAGTCGAATGTCCATTTCACAATACGGCACTGGTTTTGACAACAAGCTCGCGCACACGACTGCAACTTGACGTGAAACGGAGTCTAAGAGCTTAAACAGGGATCGTAACGGGACAATGTCGCCTGAGTGGGCACCTAAAAAAGCTCAAAATAGTGGAAGAAGCAGAGTGTAGATTCTGTGGCATGAAAGAATAAACCTCCATCCACATAATGGTCATTCCACGTCGAATGGAGTAATAGTTGTGATCGACTCCTTCATATTTGGACGAATTTTGGTCAGAGGTTCTCTTTTATCTTAGAACGAAGTTTTTCAGAGGAGGAAAATTCTTGGTTTTTCAAAATTTATGCAAAATTCAAGATTTCACTAGTTTTCCTGTTCCTTTTTTAAATACCTCGAAAACTTTTAAAATTGAAAAAAATCACTTATATTCAGTTTCAGGGGGCTACGAAAGAAAAATTTGTGAAATTTTGAATTACTTGAAATTGTCAAAATTAATGATCGACAATGAATTTTTGGTTCAAACTTCTTTGTATATGTACAATCATGTACAAAACTGCTGCAAGCTATTTATTTTGTTTGTTTTGATGAAAGTACCCATTCAAAATATAGAACATACCTAAATACCTTGAAATAAGTAATACGTTTATGCTTATTTACAGAGTTAAGTACTGGGTAATACCAAACTTAATCTTTTTATCTCATTCTAGTACAATCGACCAGCTCTTTGAAGTAAACCATATAATTCATACAATTTGCAGCATGTCCGCAGAGTTAAGGGTAAAAGCATATTATAGTTTGGAGCTTTGACGCAATTGTCAGGTAACTCTTTACAATGCCCACTTGACCGTGACAACCCTTTTATGTGTTGTATTTGTGCAAACAGCTTGAAAACCAGAACAAATACGAATGTGAAGTGGCGAAAAAGATTGAATTTCAAAAGCGTTTAAATTTTTGGCCACAGCACGAGGCATTAGTTGCATACTTTTGCGTAAAAGTTTATTTTTCAAAGGAGTGGCATGTTGAGAAGATTGATTTACTGTACAAAGCTATATACAAAGGAATCGGAATAATATCACGGTTGGAGGAACCAGTCACTTTGACAATGAAATAAGAGAATTTCTCATGCATAAAAATGTATATACAACTCCACACGTGTTAATTAGATAAACAACTTTTCGATTATAGACATACAGTTCGTTTGATAGTTAATCTGAGCTAATTATTTTGTCCAAGCGTTTAATAATGTTCACATTTTACGTGATTCACCAGTAAATAAGGGACCAGTCACAGAATCTTCCAATACCCGTGCCCAATCAGGGGTTTTCTCCAAACAGATGTGGATTTTCATCATTCCAATAACGACAGATTTAGATAAAATGTAAACTCATCACTAAAACAAATATTTTCCGAAAGTCTAGGTTTATTCTCAATTCTTTTAGTCATAACTTCACAAAACTGAATTCTTCGGTCTGGGTCGTCATCGGAAAATTCTTGAAGACATTGCGATTCATAGGGGTGAAATTTATGAAGCTTTAAAACTTTCCGTACTCATGTACGTGACGAGTTGATAAAGTAGGATCTATTCCAAATTGTCCAAGGATTTCCATTTGAGTTGCTCCATATAGAATATTCCTGCGGCATTCTCTCTTTTATTTGCCACTGTACCGTCTCTCTTAATATTGCGACTAAATCACGGATGTGTGTGTGAGAGAGAGATGGTCTGGGACGGTGTCCATTAACCACAGGGAGTAAAGAAGGTCTAGATATTAATCTGAAGAAAAAGTCTATATTTCCAGTTTAGCATGATTATTAACCCGTTAAAAATAGCCTTTTCGTTTTTTTCCAGAAGTGAACATAAATTAACAGGCATGAGAAAGTTGTAGGCTTTGAGAAAATTATAAAGTTCTGTTCTTTCTGTCAGTCGTCCTCACATGCAAAAAATAGAGTTAAGATCAGCTATTGATGTATTATCGCAAGTACAAATAATAGGTGTGTTGAAAATACCTATTTTGTGTAGATGAGCCCGAAAACGTCCATGATTCACTTTTAAACGTGTGAGAATTCCCTGATGTATTTTGCCATAATCTAAATTCAAGAGGTTACTTTTACTGGGGAGTTGCGTATATGAATGGAAATACTGATTGCTGTTTTTTTTTGCGATATTTTGATAATAGTTTTTCCAACGTGTGTGGGCTAATTCATTGTGGCTATTTATCAAGTCCGAAAATAATTGGGTTTTAGTTAACTTAGATATTCTATATGCCGCTTTTGCTTCGTGGTCCACTCTTTCATTTCCATCTATCCCGCAATGTCCTTTCACCGAGATAAGATGAATTTTCTTCCCACTATTTTTTAAGTCATATAGCAACCGCTTAATTTCAAAAATAAGATGTTGCCTGGAACATTTTGATGGAGAACTCTCTATTGCTTGCAATACAGATCACGGATATACACGTGACCTACATGTTTTTCATTAAACACGTTAGACTTATTTATGACGCGAAAAACTCTGCCTTAGGGTGTTGTTGAAACAATCAATTTATATGAAAATTCTGCAAACATATTTTTATTAGAATATTCCGATGCCAAGTAACTCATTGTTTTAAGAAGCATGTTATACCATACCATAGGCGTTAGCAGCATCTTAAAACTATTTGTCAAAATTAGTCAAGGATTGTTTCCACAGTCGACAATCGTTATTAGTATTTTAATTTTTAGTGTGAACAAACGGATTTAAAAATGATTTACTACTAGTTTTTGAGAATCATGTCAATTATTAAATATAATGATTGAGCTAAAAATATCCAAGGAGCACATACCCATGTAAACAAAAAAAATTATGGTTAAATATCGTTTTCAGATTGTTTGTTGATTCTCTTGGGAAAAAATGAATCGTGGTGTATGATTAGGTTCAATTAATGGAAAAAATGTTCCAACAAATAGAATTATTTCCATCTCCAATCATGTTTTGTTTAGGGTCAATTTTATAAGAAGTGGTTAAACATTAACAGCACAACGTTTTATTTGACGAAATTTTTCAATCCGTGCATAGTCAAGATTAGGATTCAAATTTTAGTATCTTGTCGAATAAAAAGTTTTACGGTGATATTATTTTGAAGCTCATCATGCATATAGAATAGTAAAATGGAGGTAGCAGATTGTATTATTTTTATCCATGATTTAGGTTTGTTCGTAGGAAGAATTTCCAATCGATTATAAATTTCTGAAACTCTGACATTCCGTTTGTGATTCGTTGTAAGTCGATTGGCAATTTTTGTTGTACGAACCAGTGGAAAATTTTGACATCACGATAGTGATGTCTTTGATAAAAATGAACTTAAAGTTCTTCATCACTTGAAGAAAAGTTTGAATTATTGTCATACATCTGAAAAAAATAAAGAATAAGTAAATAATTTTGTGTGTGTGTGTCATTCTTTGGCCATTCTAGTACCTAAGAAGTCAGAGATTTTCTTTGAATGTCCGTTATTATAGCATACAAATAATGATTTTACTCACGTTTTATTTTAGAAGGAACTGACTGGTTAGCTATTTCCGTGTTTTTTCATAATTACAGAAAAATAGGAAAAATATGTCACTTTCTACAGCATCACAATACGCATGCTCAAACTAAAAATTTAATACCGGTCAGCAAACTATTCTGATAGTTGGCAACTGATCCGAAATCGCAAATTTCCTTCTTCGAACAAAGGATTTTTAAATCACCAACTGCCAAATTGTTTCTACGAACGCTTTTTTCAATGCGCATGCCTCTGACGGTTTCTGGAGCACAAACTAAACAAGATCCTGAAAAGGATTTGGGAATTTAAAAATACATTAAATTATAGATAGATAACTCTCCGTTATTCAAAGTGGATTATTTTATGAAGTATGTGAAAATAGAAATAGGGGTAGGAAAGTCTTGTATTTTTGTATTTTTCACATCTTAATCAGTTGTGAAATGGATTATGCAATTTGGAAGGTGAATGTATCAGCTTTTGGCTTTGTCTGTTGTATTCACTGAATCTCTAGTGTGTTTTGATCTCATTGAAAAAAAATTTCTTCTGAAAACATAGAACTGCAGTTTTAATCAACAAAGGAGCATAAACACAACATAGAACAACTAAAATGTACAAGCTGGTGCTCTTTGTCACCAATGACATAATAATTCTAGGTTAAGTTATTGTGAACATTTATAGAAGGAAGCTTGGAGACACTTTATATCAAGGAAATCATTTGTACCTAACTACCTTTAATTTAAAAATTATTGAAAGAGGAACCTTTTTAATTCATAAAGTTTTATCAGTATTCATCAAAATTGTTTCCATTGATGATTTAAAAAAGCGTGTAAAAAATGGGTTCCATAATTTGTCAACTTCTTTAAAACTATTTTTCAAAATTAGTCAAGCATCGTTCCCACAGTAAACAATCGTTATTAGTTTTTCAATTTTTAGTGTGAAGAAATAAATTTAAAAATGAATGACTTTCAATTTTTTTAAAATCATGTCAAATAATAAATATTATGATTTAGCAAAAACTATCACTAACCAGTTGAATACAAACAAGAGAAACATAGATACCATTTATCAACTTGAATATTAATATGTAGAATAAAATATAGAAATAATTCCCAACTACAATTAGAGACATAAAGATCAAGACAAGACATTTGAAAACTGATTACACGAGATCTCAGTGCTTGACTATTAGACATTATGATAATCCTTTGCTTTCTATATATTTTATTAATAATGAACTGGGCACACTTTCTTATGGTGTGAATATCCGCTTGAAGTGTGTTTGGTTCCTGGTGTGTACTCTCCTATCTCAGTCCCTTCTATTGCTTTTGAGGAGTATGTGTACCAATGAATGGCATTCTTTCCAAGTCTGGTAATGGTATTTGGATCCCATTCGTTCTTGTTGCTTAATTCCGCAACGAATTTCTTTGAAAAGCTATACCTTTTCATCATACCATCTTGTGACATGTCCCAGGTTATCTAATTTCTAAGAAGTGGGGAGGTGATTTTTTCCAGAATCACTTCCTTGATGGCCGTTGGGCATATTTTAATTGCTCCATTAATGCATAATACAGGCTTGTCTTTGAATTTTGGAGATATTCTCCCTCATCGTTAATAGGCTAGCTCGATTACTCCACGCAATGTTTCCATAAGTGATAATTGGTCTCACTATGGCAGTGTACATCCAGCTCAGGATTTTTGGGTTACAACCCAAATTTTCCCCTGCCAGACTCCTGCACACAAATAGAGCCATCTTTGATTTGTATATAACCTACTTCTCGTGTTTGTTCCACACAAAGACTTATAATATAAAGGAGACCACATTGTTTACATTTTGAGGCGATCAATCATCATTCTATCTTTCAATTTTATCTCTCTCCCTCCAGATTGCGTCGTTGACAGATCTCCATAATTTCTAGAAACTATTTCGAAATAATTTAGGTATATTTAAAGAACAACTGGAGAACACTGCTTTTATAATGCATATATTGAATAAAAACTTCCATAGACCATTCAATTTTGAATTGATTGATCCTTACATTACTAAATAATCACGAAACTTTGCAAATATTCCTAAATTAAGAACGAACAATAAGTACAAAACAACGCTTTGGCAACACCCCATATGTTTTAGTACATTATTGAATGACTAATAGTATACGCGTAGTTTTGCTATGTTGCCGAAGTGATATAGCTTTTTTAGTGCTTACTTTACTATTATAAGGTGTTTTCTTAGTACTTATTGTGGAAATTTTACTTTGCTTGGCCAACCATGGTAAATTCTTGTGTTGTCTGTAAGAAAGTGGAACATTTAAACCCAAATTTAACTTTTCATAGGTAGGTGAGGTTATCTTTTTAGTAGCGTGGCGTGGTATAAGTGTTTGTAAATATCAGAGCTGTAGAAGAAGGGTTTTGGTATCTCTTGGTGTTAATTAAATAAACCACTACCAAATTAGTATACAAAATACATTATCTGAAAAATGTAAGACTCATTGTGAAAACCACATAGTATTTGTATTATTGTTGAAATCAAATATGACACCCAAACGAATAGCGGGCAGTCTGACAGGACAGTCTACTAGTACATCATCAGTTATCGAATTTTCATATTTTGTGTGCCTTTTATATGTTTTTCATTTGATCATATTTATATTAAAGTAAGAATATTTATATTGTTAATATCGTTTAAAAGTTGCGAAGTTTGAACTATTCAATCCAAATGTGAATGATTAACCTGATATCTAATGAAATTAATTCAATTTTCTTAAGCACCAGTAGTCACCAAACAAGTAGCTGTGACTACCAATGTTGGTATATGGTTCAGAGTACCTTGTACTAGGTATTATTTTAAAACTGGATAAATAAATACATATAAGTATTTCAATTCATTATTCATTTATATACCCATATCACTCTTTTATTTTGTTATTTTTTCACGTTTTAACTTGTTTATCGATTTGTCTATACAGTTTTTGTAAATTTTGAATGACAATAAAACATTTCTCACTTTCCTTGCCTTATTACATCCTGCAATCATGATCCAATAAAAAAACGTAATATATTTAATTATTGATGGTAGATTTTGAGCCGTACCCCACTGGTGATGAAAATCAACAGCCCAATTACACTGTTGTCATTTTGAGCACGCACCCGACAAGGACTATGCTTTCTTTCTTGCACTTATGGCTTTTTTTTAAACAATAATAGATCGCCTTAAAAAGCATTTTATCAATGAAATATTTTGTCTCTGGTATTTATAAGTCTATGGTTCCACAGGAGCTTACTGGCTAGAGTCAAACTTAGATACTTTAGCTCATGCCCCCATTCAACCTCGTTTCCATCAAGTTTTAGTGGTTCCCAGGTTGAGTTTTCTCTTTCTAATGAGAGCTATTTAGATGATTTTGGAGGATGTTAAGTCCTACTATAAAATTGGTCATAACTCAACAAGCAGAATGATATTGTAATTAGTAAGAGCTTTTTGTTCAATTTTTTTCCATACGCTTCAATATATTCAGAATTTTTTTTTATATTTAACAGAAGTATGCCTGGGACAATTTTTTTACTGCCAAGTTTCCAATTAGTAGAGAAATATACTCTTTAAATATATTAACTTACGCACTTACGCACGACTACCTGATGAAAAAAGAAGATAGTCCGGTTTGTGATACATGTAATGTTATTATCACGGTAAAACACACATTGCTAGACTGTAGAAAATACGATAGTCGGAGAATAAATGCAAATTTACCACATGTACTATCGTCCATTTTTGATAGAAAATACGAAAATAATCTGTGTCAATTTCTTAAGTCAACAAAGTTGTATAATGTTTGGTAATTCATGCATCTATGTAAGGTAAATTGAATGGTTCCTGTCGCTAATAACCCTCAGCGGTTGATGCGACAATGAATTAAAAAAATATATATATCAACCATGTGATAATTCATACTTCCTGTTATAAAAATTCATATTTTCTCAAGTAATGAAACCATTATTATCATTAATATTGAAAGGAGAAAATAAAATTTCATTGGTTATAGCTTTCTAGCTACCATTCTACCATAACTTATAACTTAATAAAAATATGGGTTTCAACGAATTATCAATGTCAGAATAAAAAAAAAACTCAAAAAGCATTGACTTAGTTCACAGAATTCTAATATTCAGTGTTAAACAAGATCTTATCTAAATCACGAGGATTTCCCAGAAATATTCATAAAATGTAGTTGTTAAACTTGGACGCATAGCTATTTCATATTAACAGTCGATAACATTTTTATTACATCCAAATATTTTGTACGGAACGGTACGAAAATCAAAAAAGAATTTGAAACGTGACTGCCATTTTACATCTACAGCTATAAAATCAACGTAAACACTCCGTTGTCAACCGAACTTTTATAACATTTTAATCCTGGTTAATTTCAAAAACTCGTGATTTCGAACCAACATTTTTTCTTAATGGATATGACTGGCTGGTTTCTCAAATTTCCTATTCCATTGAATAATGATCGTAAAAAAGAAGAGATTGAATGAATTGTTCGATATTATAATAGTTTTTTTTTTCAGTAAAGGTAGAAAATAAAATTTTGCAAAGGATCTGACCACAATCCAAATGGTCAGTAGCTAAAGATATCTTTTTAAGGATTCTATACACCAGAGACGTAGAACAAAATTATACACAACAAAAAAAGGAAAAAAATTCAAATTCAATATTTATTTTTGCAGTGGTAACTACATTCTGTGTGAAGTGACGATTCATCTTCTAGGAAAAGACGACTCTCGGTGTTTTACACCATGCCTTTTCTGCAGAGGCGATAATTTTGCCAGCAGTGTCCAGTAAGCTCCACTGTAACAGTCTCGATCTCTCCCCTGACAATGTTTAGCGAGGTTTGATATGGCCTTGGCCTTTCCCTATCCCTGGTATCTCATTCCAGTGAGCTTATGCTCTTACCATATATTTCATGGGATTCCCAGTCGAGGCTTGGAGACTGACCTCCTATGCTGGAAAATTGGTCCACTACTTCGTTACCCAGGATCCCCGAATCAGAATTCATACCAGGACATCCTTCTTTACTGCTCACAGTTGGTTAAGAAGTAGTGTAGTACTCCAAACCAGTCCTTGCAATTGCTGGAGCCCGGTGCCGTTATCGCAACCTGACTGTCCGAAAATATTTAGATCGATCCGTTTCCAGCAACTACTCAATAAACAGATCAATGGCAGAAACTTTGACATGGAAGACTCGCATGCTGCCCAAGACTATCAAAAAGTACAGTCTTTATTTGGCTACACCATTTTAGATCCATCTGTGAACCAGCTCATGTACACCGCATGTGGGGAGGATTAAAGTCTCTTGCTTGCACACAGTTGGAACAATGTACTGTTGATGTTACCTTTGAGTGGGCATGTGATCCGAAGGCATGGTCAAGCTTTGTGGCGCTGAGATCACATGGTATAACCCTTTTTACCCATCACAACTAACCAACTACACGTCCATATAATCTGATACTTGATCTACAGCTAATTCTATCAAAGACAAATTGATATTGAAGCTAAAAATTTTCTAAGATGAACTCAACGACACTTGCTTCAAAGTTTCGTAATAACCTTTTGCAAGGAAGTCGGTAACAACCTCTTGTAGCTAATAATTGTACTTTTTGCTTAATTTTTTCTCAATAATTTATATTATTCCAATTATTATCAACTCCGTCTATGTATCTGAACATAATAAGGGTGTAATGCTTTTCAGGTCGGCATGTGCCTGTCGTTGCTCTCAAAATACTAAGATTAAAAAAATGCTCAAGTTACCATGATAATTGTATTAAATCTAACTGACCGTAGCGAAAGCTTTACTGCAAACAAAACAACAATAGCTTTTGTTAATGGTCAGTAAGTATGGGTGCAGTTACTTTGTAACATGTTACAAGTTTTTATATATTTTTTCGTGTTTATAGAATACATTCATCCATAGTAGATAGTCCATTATGGACAGTATCAAAATTCAACTTCCAAACATAACCACAAATCATTTCAATTTTGCTTTAGCTATCAAAAGTATTATGGTTGAATTAGGCTAGTTTTTGATTTCAAGAGGTTCTTTCGAATTATAACCTCCAACAATATCAAATTACCAATTAGTAAAGCTTTGAACCATTTTATATCATTCTAAAAAATAGTCTTTCAGTATCCAGTTCAACAGTGATTATTTAAAATATCCCTAAAAAGGTAATAAACATTTTTATTCATCGATTTCACTGAGGGTGGCAACCACAAGGGGTAAAGAAGGTACCTTTATAGACAAGCCGACACCGACAATAACACTATGTATATTATGATCTGTTTTAGATGATGGTCATAGAGGGGGTTCCATTTAGAACTACTTGATGTATAACTTAATTTGGTTTGATGGAACTGCCTCGTTAATTTGTGATTTTTATGATTTTTTATGAGACGTAGTGTAATTTACCCTACGGGATTGTATTGGACTACTTTTGTAACAATGAGCACGATTAATATCACACGTGAGAAAAAAATTCCAATCCCAACGAGACTTATGATTTAAATAAAAGAGATACACATATATTGTGGCACCTTTTCGTAAACCAGCAGATTCCACCTAAGCTACACTGAATACATGTGAAATAATGTCAATACACTCTATTTTAAATCAATATAACATTATGACAGCTTCAGAACTGTACAAAACAGCAATGTGTTTTCTTTTGCACACTTTTATGATGAATTCCTAGATCAATAAACTGAAGAGACGATATTATAAATAATTAATTGATTGAACTGCTCATAAAACCATAAGTCCTCAATAACTGTGAGCTTTCAACCGTAGCCTACTTATTAATTGGATCAAAGATCGGATTATTATTGCGTTTTTTTCAAAGTTTGACAAATATCACTACATAGGTACTTCCTCTGAAAACGGTAAGGTAGTTACTCTCCGGCAGCATCGTAAATAATCAATTAACTCATCAGAATGCACAAGGACAAATATGCGTGAAGTCGCAAGCGATATTGGCAGTGTTGATATTTTATAGAGCGAGACAGTTTTGAAGACTTTTATAATGTTTATTTTAGTTGTATAATAGTACGAAGATATTAATTGAAAAAAACTACGACTCAGATATTTTCATTCGATAAATACATGTGCTATGGAATTCGCGAATTTATGTAACATTTCCTTGAATTCCAATTAGATGTGTTGTCTCAATTTCGGTCGAATACTGCTACAATGTATTTAGCAAAAAAAAGACGTAAAGAAAGATTTGGCGATGCTGACCCTGGATATGAAAATAATTTGCTATCTCATTTATTTAGTATTAAGATAAATCAAACAATCGCCCCTCACAAAATCTAGTTGCACAAACTTTTTTAAGAGCTTCTGAAAAAATGAAAATGTCAAATCCATTGGAGATAAACAATTCTGATTCATTTACTCTCTTATGAAAACTAATTCATCATTCAGTATGTTTAGCTCACGACATTAAGACTTCTGTCTTACTTGACAATTGACAGATAGTGATCGCCATCCTGGTTATTTGTAACAGTAATACCACACAACAGGAACTACTTTATGATTTAAGTCCAATTATTATCCATGGTTTTCTTCTAAACAATGAGCTAAATAGAGTGTGCGTCCTCCAACACAACATGGCCGACCTGTCAGTGAAGTCATTCTGAAATGGTCTATAGACGAGGCCCTCTAAGTTTATCGCAACTTTAAACTGGTTGTGTGTGTTCTAAGGTTAGTTAGTATACAGTTAGTATACATATAACAATATTATCCTGAGGTGGGTTAAAGGGCACGACAGGAGTAAAGTAAATCGCATTGCTGATTCTTTAGCCAGGGAAGCCGCTGGACTGAAAATTCTAGGACCCAGTGACACCTACGGCCTAACGACTTCGACAATTGCGGAACTAGCCAAACGTTACACCCATGCTCAATCTCTTAAAAGATGGGATGGAATCAAAGGATGCAGTCTTGTCAGGATCACCGTGGGCGACCCTGGGAAGCTGGCGCCGAAGAAATATTTGGCGATGACCAAGAAAAACCTACGTTTAACAGTAGGATTTCTGACTGTTCACTGTCAACTAAGAAAACACCTCCATACTATGGGGCTAGTGGACACACCTCTATGCAGGATCTGTGAACAGGAAGATGAAACTGTCAGGCATGTCTTATGCGAGTGTCCGGAGTCATCGTCAATAAGAGAGTGTGTGTTCGGTGAGTCTTGGCCTACACCTGCCGATATAAAGGAGATGTCTCCTAGTGACCTGTCCACCTTCCTGAGAAGGACAGGATGGACAATGACCTAGGAGGACAACTCCTAGGGAGGATGTACAATGGGTCACATGTGGCCTAAGTGCTGTAAGCCTACACACTCACACTCCCTACTCTACAGATACAGATACAGATAGTATACGTCATATAGGAGCAATTCTGTAAGCAAATGTTCACTGTTAAAATGAGGTTGAGGTTATATTTACTGCAAGCTTCGACCTCTTTTGAACAATCACCAACTCGAATAGTTCAATAATTTGAAACGAATAAAGAGACTCTGGAGATGATGACGTTTTTGTTATTCAATAACTTCAGGGCTCTTTCCATAATTTCCATAATTTGATCGGTGGAAGGTTATATAGGATAAATGGCTCTGTCTAAGATTTCTATTCGAAACATGAATGTTGACAGATTCAAGTAATTCAGGACAAGTCATCAGTCCATTTAGCAGCTTCAATTCACAGGCAAATATATACGCGAATTCTTCTGGCTTGCTATAATCTCAGATCAATTTCTTGTAATAAAACAAAGTAGTTATGGTTCTGTACTTGGGAGACCAAAATTTCATAAATTTCTTTTGTACACTTTCTACAGTTACCTACACAGTGCATATTGTAAACTGGAGACCAAATGATGTATGCATATTCTAACTCAGACACCACTAGAGCTAAATAAACTCCTTTTTGATGCTTCAATGAAAAAACTTGAACAATGACGTATGTATGTATTTTGGGGCGACGTTCACTGAGACCTACTTCTACTTGTCTCAGAAACTAGTAGCTCCTTTAGTCCTATTTCCCGTAGGAATTCTAGGATATCTACAGGCTTCAACTGAGGTAAATGTTCCTCTTCTATCCAGTTATTTCCCAGGTTCTGTGCCCTAGGATTCACACGAATTTGGTCGATATAGTTAACAAATCTGAGTGGTTCATCAAAAATGACCCCCAAATCTTAGACGTTGTATATTCGGCGGTTTTTGACCATTTTCCCATATGAGTTCGTACTCCTTAGCTGGTCTAGATGATTTTAATGTTGGCTTCAGGCAATTTGCACACTATTACTAGGAACAACTGCATAGTAACAATTATCTGTATAGATCTTTATTACAAACTAATTCAATGAGCTTGTTAATTTTCTCGATGTTGAGGGGTTCAGTTTACGACTGATTTTTTTAACTGTTAACTTTTTTTACCAAATCAGAAACCCACTTTCTATCAGTTCAATACGTATATGTGCAAAAACATCTGCCGCCTGTGTATATTTCGATTAACTTAAACTTATTCATGCATCTGCTACCGCTAGCGTTTTACGAAATTTTCATAGGCGTGGACACCATTTAATTCCGATCATTAACTTTTCATAATGACAAAGTTTGTGCACGTAACTACACGACTTAAATATTTTTAAAATCGTCTTACGTATGTAGTTCATAAAAATTCAAACTGAATTCTTTCCAATTTACAGAGATATTTTAAAATTCGTGTTACAATTAAGGCGTTCATTCCAAAAACCAAAAATTTCTAAAAACATTCACAAAATATGACATTTTAATTACTCATTTGCGGACGTGAATACAAATGTTCATAACAATCGAGAATGAATAGTGGATAGATGAAACTCATCTTTGCCAGAGCGGACGAAGAGTATGAGGATGAAAAGTATATGTGGACAATAAAACTTGCCTTCAAAAGTAGTCGATTTTTCTCTCAGAAATTATCAATTTTTCGTGAAGATCGTGTAACCTAAAACTGCCCCAGGCTAGAGCACTCCACCTCGGAGAGTGGAATTCGGCACCAATTAAACTATTTTTTGTACAAACGTGTTAAAAATGCCATTTTTAGCACTCCATAAAAGCCTTAAAAATGTCACTTTAAGACACTGAGTGCCTTAAAATGTTTATGGCACTGCTGGTAAAAGTGAATTGTCAAATTTTGAAAGCAAACGTCAAAATATTTAGATATTAATAGTACAATTTGTGCAATCTGACAAATTAATTTCCTGCACTGCTGTTTTATCATTTTCCGGGGATAAGGAGGAATGATGCGCAGAAAAAATGGCATTTAAATTTAAGTAATTCAAAATTATCTCCTTTGGATGTATTGATAAAGGTTTTTAAAATTTAATTCAAACTGTATTATTGCATTTTTTGAACGTTTGTAGAAAAAATATTGTATGATATACGTGTTAAAAGTACCTTTTACGGCACTTATGTGAATTGCAGAGTTCGCTTCGCTCATTCTGCAAACCTTCACATGCGTGCCTTAAAAATGTACTTTTAACACTTATATCATAAATAACTACGAGTATTATACACTATCACTGGGATGGGGTGTACAATTAATATTAAATTGGACGCCACCAGCTTTTTAATCGAAAGAAGCAATTAAAACAAGAAACAAAAGGTGGGAAGCTGGAAACACCCTGTAAGAAATTAAGGTTAACTTACAAAGAAAATAAATAAAATAAATCTAATTATTCCCGAACACGTTTATCCAATTCAATGATTATTGAATAATCAATACAAAGAATATAATTATTAATATTTATTGAATTATTTGAAACTCAACATGAATTGAATATTTCAAAAATTAAACGAAGAGAATACTAATTGTGATTAGTACGTGAAATCCAAATCTTACACACGCTATAGATAAGACGCAGGACCTTATCTTAGAGGGCTGAGGATGTTTGCAGCTCTTAGCGCGATGTCGGTGATGTCTCCACTCGCACGGATCGGGAACGGGAACAAAGGTGGCTGAATCTTCTTTAGATTTGAAATTGGGAGCTTTCCTTAAACTTGTCTTGAAAATTAAAACTTGCCTTGAAACTACCGTGAACTTGCCTTAAACTTGCCGGCTGCAGAGCTGCGGAAAAAAGAGAAAATAGGGATAAGGAACCAGAAAAGAAACATTAGGAAGGAACGAATGAATAAAACAGATCAGGTAAAAAAGGAGCTTATGCTATAGCGCATACTAAACCCGAACTCCACGTGTTAAATACAACTTAACAGTGATCTGTTTTAGTCTATTCGTTTTGTTCCTCAAATAAACAAAAAAATGTAAATCAGCAAATAAGCAATAAATATAAATAAGCTGTAAGCACTAGAGAATAACCTAGGGAAAATACAATAATTAACTTACCAACCAGACAATTGTTCACCAAAAATTGAAAAGAAAATATAAATTACTGTTGCCTTCAATGTGGCAGTTAGATGAAAAAAAAAGTCCACTCGAAAATTGAAATTTCGAACATCGACAGACATGTTTTATTTCGGAGTGGCTAATGCGACAAGGAAACGGCATGTTTAGAAATTTAGTAGAAATTTGGGAGGAAGTGACTAATGAGCCAAAAAATTCACTGAATAAAATACTGAATAGCATGTTACAATCGACCAAAAAATGTGATATGCACCTCGTCGAATAACTGAACATTGTCTCGCCTGATTGCAATTTGCAGAGTCGACTATAAAACTAATTTCTAAGGAATTTAATAAAACTGTATATCTTATTCAGTAGTTCGTAAATTGTTAGTTCTAAACTAGTATTTGGCTTATCAAAAATTGCTGCACGTGTTTGTACATCTCGGTGGATTCAAATTAAACATCAGTCGTACTGGAGACACGTGCTCCTGGTCAAAAATATCTCGGAGAAGCTGAATAACGAAATACCAAACCTCAGAAGGAGCCAGATAAGGAGAGTGACGGGTCACTGTACCCTAAGGAAGCACATTCATTCAATCGGCATCTATATCTCTCGGTTGTACACCCCCAGAAGCATTTTGACTACCAGGTAGCATTCAAATTTGGAACATCTGCGAAATGATGAGACTGAAGATAATATTTGTTTTTGGAAAATATTCAAACAAATTTACACGTTGGTACACCCACTTAGAATAAAAGCATGAAGTGTGAGGCACCTATTGGGTTGTAGGTACTGAGGGACTGCGCCAAATTAAGTTGTGCCTTAATTTGAACACCAATAATATTTTTGTATTCATTGATTTTGGATATCAGTTTGTTCTTGTCTTAGTCAATTTCAACCGGAAGGCGCTTCTTATAGACAAACATTATTCTTTTGAAGAAGGGCATTTACAGACATAAAGGTCCGGAAAATATTATTAATTTAGTACTTTAGAACTCTGGTGGGACGATGCTTGTCGGCTTGTAAGTAATAAATAATACCATACAGTCTGACAAGATTAATTTGCGTTTAGCTACTCTTACTAATCTCTTGGAAATTACCGTTTATCATAACATTGAATGGAATTATAAAACAATACGATTGGTGAATAATAACACTTCCACTATGTTTACTAAACATGTCCCAGCAATACACAATTATTGAACTTGAGCTAAAAAATTCGCCATATGGCCTAATTCACGGGCTTTAAAGAAGGTCTATTAGGCGACAACAAATCAGGCTTCGTAAATTCTCATTGATCTGCTATATATAAATGATTGTCGAGAGTAGTCTGTATTATCAATATTTTGAATTTCGTGAAGCAAATTCACAGGAACATGCTGGTAGACATCTGAATTTTTATCGATGAAGATAACGCTAGTTATGAAAAATCATCGTTCATCAGGTTTTTCAGGTTAATAAATTATTAATATTTCCAGGATTTGTTTTGTGATAAATCTTCCTTCTCCAAAAAATATCAGTTGGTATATAGGTAGTGCCATTAGGATTGGCAGTGAGCTTCAATGCACTGGTTTAATGAAATCCGGTCCAGTCCAGTCCAGTCCAGTCCAGAAATCCAGTCCTTCCAAATAATCTATCAATTTGGCCCACAGTGTATATCAATTATTAATAAACAATTTAATATTTTTCTCTTAAAAAAATGTCAAGTCAAAGATAGCATACATTTTTTTATCAATTTTCTGATAAATTCTATGAAAGTTCACTGTCACATAATGTAAATAAACCACCCACAAAATCTCATGAATCTTTCTAATTCGGGGTCAATGCCACGATAACAATCTCACTGTATAACAATTGGTACCTTTAGGAACATTGTGTACTATAACCAATACCAAAAAAATATACCTATATATAAAACCTGAGGCAAATGTGTCCTCGTTTCGTTTCCTTCTTCGTCTTTCGACAGAAAAAAAGAGATACAGTTTCAGCTGTACACAAGGTGCGGGTGGAGTTTATAATACGTCCACCCGGCGATTTTAAGCATTTGGCACATGCCAATACTTTCACAAAATAAACCCTTTCAGATGAATGATATGGTGGTTATAAAAGGTATATCGATAGAGTGTCAATAGGTGATTTTGAAAGTACTCAGTAAATTCCCCTAATAGTTTTATTTATAGAGAAATATTGGAATAACTGATCGAATGAGTCAATTTCGTTCAAAAACTATTGTCGTATAACATACAGATTGCTACAACTCTATTCGTGGCATACGATTTACATAAGTTCGACAAGAAAACTATTAGAAAAACTACTTGAAAGAGAGAGAAGAGTAATTGTTTGCAATCAGCGATGGGCGTGCGTTCAGTGCCCCACATTTAAACCGCTGTTGCCGAATGTGAAAGTTATTCCCAATTTTTGTCGGCAAAAATGTTAAATACGAATAATTGTTAAATCGAAAGCAGTGTATACATTTTATTCATTGCAGATTGTACTTTGTCCAAATTTTTTCTTGAACTTGAACACTTATTATAAAAATGAATTATATTACCAATCTCGGTTTTCTCCCACTAAATACGGCTTCATTCCGTGTTAAATGTCAAATGCAAAATAAGTTATTTATTCCTTAGAAAGTATCAAACATTCTACACTGGCAACGCTGCTTTCATATCAGATTGGTAGCTGGAACTGAACACACGCCAAACGCTGACTGCGAACATTTATCCTTCTTTCTTTCTCAAGTGGTTTTTCTCATATTTTCCTTGTCGTACTTGTGTAAATCGAATGTCTCTAGTAGACTTTTCGCGATTGGTATATTAATTAGGATATAAGTATAGTAAACCAACGAGAAAAAGTGGGAAAAACAATGAGTACAAAAACTCAAATTCTCGCATTTATATTATAGTCCATAATGTGGTTACATGAAACAGTATCAAAAAGGTGCACGACATTTAAGCTCCTAAATGATTGGAAGAACAGTAACATATCACCAAATGGCTATTCTGCCCGTTTGCATTGGCCGGATATGTGAATGGCGGCCAGTCTCCCATTTCGGAAAATTTGCCTGAAGTCGATAAAGTAAACGCATGAAATTTCATTCAGGCGTTTAGACCTTGATTAAGACTAGTGTAAGAGTGGCAGAAAGTTTCCGTAAAACTCTCGGCAGATGGAACTGGAAGTTGAGTTCAATTAACTTATCGTGTGATGTTATGATGATTGATGGTTCATTTTACTTACATACATCATGAGACACTGATAGTACGTTTTCTCAATTATCAAAAATCCTAAGTTTTAAGGGTTAAGAAACTCATTTGTTATTTGACCGGTGCTTTTCTACTTCATTCAAAGATTATGAAAGTACTAAAAGAGATTTATCATCTGGTTGCCAATACATAATCACACCTGCTTATATAATCGGGCCAATCTTAATTCACCACCTTCGAATTAGATATTTTTTTCCTGGCTAGTAGCAGAAAACACCCAGAAATGTCTCGTTTTTTTATGACCATTAAGCTAGATTAGACCAAGATCTACACCGAGAGAAGAGTTATTTATAGACAAATGAACTGATTTGTTCCAACCCCCTTCGTTTAAAACTTACATTGCTTATTCATTCTTGAGAAGCCATATTAATGTGAATATATTGGGGAATTTTTATATAAAAAAATGATTTATTCGAGTGCAATTTATTTAATGTGAAAAAGTTTGTTCTCCTTCATGCACACCTTCATACAATTGTTCTTTAGAAACTATAAAAGTCTACGAAGCACAATATGATATTTTGTTATAAAATATAACAATGCTATTTGGGTAAAATTTGTTTTCATTAACCAGAAAAAAACCTAACCTCTTCAATAATATTCCATCACTTTAAAACAACAAATTAAATATTCATAGTAGAGCATTTGAGAGTTTTGACAGAAATTTATATTTAAAAAAAAATCCTATAGCATTGTTACATTTTATAACAAAATATTATATTGTGCTTCGTAGACGTTCATAATTTCCGAAGAACAATGTATGAAAGTGTCTATAAAGGAGAACAAATTACACTCGAATAAATCATTTTTTATATCAAAACTTCCCAACATTTTCACGTTAATATGGCTTCTTAATAATAAATAAGCAATGTTAGTTTTAAACAAACCGGGGTCGAACAAATCAGTTAATTTGTCTATAAATAACTCTTCTCTCGGTGCAAGACAGGAAAAAATGTTGATTATTTCTTATTCTGCATAATCCAAATACGAAAAAATAAAATATTCTCGCTGTACCGTTTAAATCGCTTAAGCTTTATATAATTTAATCACTTTTTTGTTTTGTCCAGTTTTTTGTGTGAGTGCGTTAAGAGCTTAAACCATTCAATTAAAAGTCTAACTAGGTCCGTTCAGAATAGACAACTTGATTACAAGTAACTGGCCAAAATTAAACGTTGTGGCTACTTAAACTCGCCCAGACTGATAGACACGCTATTATAAGTATAATGATATCGGCTGCACGAACATTTTTTTCGGAAGTACGGTCTCAAGTTCATTACACTAAAAAACATCAAACATGACTGGAGCTTAGAGATTTCAGGTCGCGGAAAACGCGTGGCCGATGTCAAAAAATAAGGTCGCGTTTTTTTTTAATGAGTTATTTACATAATTTCTGGATAATAAATGAATACACTGATTTGGTTTGAGCTTGGACAAATGAAACTAAAACAGAAGAAGCTCGTCAAATAATAGAATGCAGAATAAAAATATTGAAACTTGAAACATGTGATCGAGGCTGAGGCGGGGAGAGCTTTCCTGCACTTGAAACGGCTGGGATACGTGCGAAGAGGGGAAGAGTGCAGGCACGTCAAGAAGCTCCGGCTCCTGGAAGATATTCCAGTTCTGGCTCGAGCGGCTGATGAATGCCTGCGTAAGTACTACTTCGCTACCCCATACAGGGCCATGATCCGGGATAGAGAGTCCTGGGAAAAAGAGAGGAATACACATCCTAATGGGACCGTCTGGTACACAGATGACTCATGCTCCGGTGATAGAGCAGGGGCTGGAATTTTCTCCAGGAGCCCAAGAACACAAGTTTGTGTATCTGCATATCAGGCCGAGATATATGCTATCTTGGAATGTGCGCAGATAAACCTAGACATAGGTTATGTGGATCGACGCATACCCATATACTCCGACAGTCAGGCAGCAATTAAAGCCCTGAGTGGGTATACCAGCAATTCAGGACTTGCTAATCTTGCAAGGTGGAACGTGGTGCGGCTAGAATGGATTCCAGCCCACTCTGGTTTTGAAGGCAACGAGATGGCTGATGCACTGGCTGCGGAAGGGGCGGCAGCTCCTATCTGCGGCCCGGGCCCGACCCTGGGCCTAACAAAACAAAAAATACGCAAGGAGACGAAGAAGTGGCTGAGGAATCAGCACCACGCTCATTGGAATGCTCTGCAGGGTCCGAGACAATCCAAACTTCTACCGAAGGGATGGAGTGATGGACACGCCAGGGAAGCTACTGAACGACCAAGGAGTAGGCTAAGGAAGATAGCAGTACTTCTAACAGGGCACTGCTGTATGAGGAAACAGGAGTAGAGGAAAGTTCCCTATGTAGGGGTTGCGGCATGACTGACGAAACGTCAGTCTATGTTCTCTTAGAGTGTCCACACTGGGCTGTACTACGCAGGCGAATCTTCGGAGTCCCTGTTATGGCCCCTGGAGACACAAGCAGACATCCATTGAAGAAGGTTGTGGCCTTTATTGAAGTGCTCGGCTTCATGGATGTCTAGGTAGCAGGAATGGCACAATGGGCCCTCCAGTGGCCTCAGTGCCGGAACCTTGGCTTGAGTTGTCCAGGACAAGGCTCGCCTGCACATTTAGTAGTAGTAGTAGTAACTTCGGCGATCTTTTTAGACCAGGAGCTGGGTATTTTTTTGTAAAAGAGAGTTAGGGGTGTCCCCCAAATATGATTCCAGGTTGGCGAAGAGCAGGGACGCGTGCTTCAGCCGCCATCCTGGAAAACGCACCCCGACAACTTGGATTCACATTTGGGGGGCACCCCTGAAGCTTTTCTAAAAAAGTCGTAGAAAATGCATTATGAATCTACGTTTTTGCTCGTGCTTTTGGACTGATTGAGAAAAAGTGAACAATGTTAATAGACGGTGAAATTGGTGAAATAACTTTCAACTACAGCGCCGCGGTGGTGAAATATAGTGTTGCATTGTACGGTATTCAACAAATAACATTTCCATTAAATAAATGGAGGCTTGAAAAGTAATCGCACGGAAATATTCTGGTATAACTTACTAGAGATCCTCCCCTGCTTCACTACATTTTTATACCCGTTTTACCGCGTATATATTTTAGAATTATTGAGACCCAAAATATCTATTGTGTACCCGTTTTTCTGCTTACTTCCTGAGGAAGTTCTAGAGAAAAGTAGTTCCTTCAGACCTTTTTCCCGAAGATAACAGGATATCGACTGCTGGCTTTAGTTTAGACAAGTTGGGTGTTAGCCTTAGAATTATGTATTGCTATGCAATCAACAAGTATGAGAATTCTTCTATTCCACACAATCTAAATTGTTCTTGTTCCACTACTTTGAGCTTTTTGTGGTGCCCATTTAAGCCACAGTGTCAGAACGTCTGTGCAGCTTAGTCTACCAGAAATTTCTTTGATTGTAAAACCCTTACTAGATTTTTCCAATAGTCAGATCTTTTTCCTTCCATTACTGCATAGGAGCTATCTAATACCACAAAATTTCCTCTATTTTTCAGTTAATCTGCTATATCATAATTTCCTTCTATTCCAGAGTGTCCTAGGAATCCACAGTGAGGTAACTCAGTGCTTCAATGGCAATATGACATATCATGACTAATCGAGTCTAGAGTGGTGGGTATTTCTTGGAGATGAAGTATTTTGTTCTCCCTTGTGCATATAAACTTTTATAAATAACTGCACACTGCTGCTACCTTATGAGATTCTACATACGGAAAATAAAAATACGCCGAACCTGTATATGTTTTTATAAGAATAGTTGTTGATAAAACATCTCGCTCAACCCTGGTATTGCTTGGTAATTCCTTGATTTTAAAAACACCAGCTATTAACCATTTACTCAAAACCTTCTCTAAAAAAAAGGACAACTCAAGTTTCTACGTTCACAGATTCCTTCTTGACAGTAACATTAAGTCCTTTTCAAATAAATTTGGCTGGTAATTATTATGCGAACTATGCATGAACCACGGCGTCTAAAAAAGTTGTTCAAAATAACCAGGTTTTTACCACATCGCAGGGCGCCGAAAAAAAGATAAAATTTCGCATGTAAAATACACGTGGCCAACACGCAATTTTCCGAAAACGTTCGGCTAATGTACTTATTATTACACGTACTACAGATTTTTTTATTCACATGTTAGTCGATATCGATCTATATGAACTCTAAAATTATGCAAATTTTTACATATTAATGATCCGGATACCGGTTTTTTAAATGTGTATAAATATCGACCTCTTATAACTGTTTTTCGATAATCTTCAATCAAATGTTGATGGACTCTTTTATCTGGACAATTTTTCTGTCACAAGACAACTTAAGATGATCTTTCATTACTTGCTCACTATACAAGTGGTTAAGCTGAAGATATTTTTTATACTTGAAAAGTATGAGTAGTGAAATTTGAAAATGTAATTTTGGGAAACGTATTTTTCGTGTACCTACCTACTAAATTCTGGCACAGTGACGAGTTGCGATAGAGAAAAAAATGTGTCCAGAACATAAAAAAACACGATATCCTCAATATTATGAGTCAAAAAATCGATTGTTTTTAACTTTATACTTTTCATTCATCCAATCATACGTTTGGGTTGGCTTGGTGGCTTCTTTTTCTAGCTGGTCTGCCATTTTATTTTCTGAAATCCCTTCATGTGCCGGCATCCATATTAGAGACACTTTGCTGTCTCTTGCCAGTATGTTAAGGAATTATTCACAGTGTTTTACCAGTTTAGACCTAGTTGTTAAATTGCTGATAGCTTCAAGCAGAGAATATTTTTATTTTTTGTCCGGTATATCCTCTTCTGATGTTTCCATCAATGCTGGCTATACCGGCAATCGTCTCTGCTTGACACACCGTTTTGTATCTACCTAGGCTGAGAGACAGTTTCTTTCTAGGTCCACTTTCACCAGCCTCAATGCCTTGGTTAGCGATGGAAGTGATCCTTGGTCTTCGGCCTCTCCACCATGTAATCGAGGCTGAGGCAGGGAGGGCTTTCCTGCGCTTGAAACGGCTGGGATACGTGCGAAGAGGGAAAGAGTGCAGGCACGTCAAGAAGCTCCGTCTCCTGGAAGATATTCCAGTTCTGGCTTGAGCGGCAGATGAATGCCTGCGTAAGTACTACTTCGCTACCCCATACAGGGCCATGATCCAGAATAGAGAGTCCTGGGAAAAAGAGAGGAATACACAGCCTAATGGAACCGTCTAGTACATAGATGGCTCATGCTCCGGTGATAGAGCAGGGGCTGGAATTTACTCCAGGAACCCAAGAACACAAGTTTGTGTACCATTGTATCTGTGTATCTGCATATCAGGCCGGGATATATGCTATCTTGGAATGTGCGCAGATAAACCTAGACAGAGAGGTTATGTGGATCGACGCATAACCATATACTCCGACAGTCAGGCAGCAATTAAAGCCCTGAGTGGGTATACCAGCAGCTCAGGACTTTCTAACAAATGTCGCGAACGACTTGCTAATCTTGCAAGGCGGAACGTGGTGCGGCTAGAATGGATTCCAGCCCACTCTGGTTTTGAAGGCAACGAGATGGCGGATGCACTGGCTGCGGAAGGGGCAGCAGCTCCTTTCTGCGGCCCGGGCCCGACCCTGTGGCTAACAAAACAAAAAATACGCAAGGAGACGAAGAAGTGGCTGAGGAATCAACACCTCGCTCATTGGAATGCTCTGCAGGGTCCTAGACAATCCAAACTTCTACTGAAGGAATGGACTGATGGACACGCTAGGGCAGCTACTGAACTACCAAGGAGTAGGCTGAGGAAGATAGCAGGATTTCTAACAGGGCACTGCTGTATGAGGAAACACCTCCACAACTTAGGAGTAGAGGAAAGGTCCCTATGTAGGGGTTGCGGCATGACTGACGAAACGTCAGTCCATGTTCTCTTAGAGTGTCCACACTGGGCTGTACTACGCAGGGGAATCTTCCTGAGTCCCTGTTATGGTCCCTGGAGACAGAAGCAGACATCCATTGAAAAAGGTTGTGGCCTTTATTGAAGGGCTCGGCTTCATGGATGTCTAGTTAGCAGGAATGGCACATTGGGCCCGCCAGTGGCCTCAGTGCCGGAAACTTGGCTTGAGTTGTCCAGGACAAGACTCGCCTGCACATTTAGTAGTAGTAGTAGTAGTAGTGGTTTGTTTTGGATTCATCGGTGAACCAAATAATTTCTCCAGAACTACCTGGATGCATCACCTGTTCCCTGAATGGGATTATGATATCAAAACTCATGTAAAATATGTGTTCATCTAGTATTGTCCCACTGAGTGTTTCCTCCTCGAACATTGTTTGGGGACCATAAGTCTCCCGATTCCAGCCTGAGAATTGCCATCACCGCCTCCGCCCTTACAAAAAGTTCCAAAGGAGGAACTCCAGCAAGGGCTTACATTGATGCCGTCCCTGCGCTGTTTATTGCCCCAGTAATACCAAGGAGGGCTTTTTTTTGGATTGCTGCTGAGGACACTTCTGTCCTCCTCCACCAGACTGTTGTTCCATAGGTGATCGTTGGTCTTATCACAGTTGAAAAATCGGTTGTTAAACACGTCTAGGAAATTCTAACCAAATATAAGATCTTAATTTTATTAGAAAGGTTATATGCTTCACAGTTTTATATTTTTTCTCAGCTTTGAAACAAAAATTCACATCTCTCTATTATGTTCCTTAAAAATATCTTTCCCCATATTCTTGTGGGAAATTGAAGCCTCTACAAAAAAAAAAATGTTCTCGTTAACTCGGTAAATTCATGCAAATTTCTTTGAGTAGAATAATGTTCTGAGCTATTTTTATATGTTTTTAGTCGTAAGAATGTTTAGTTGAATCCAAAAAACCGGCCAAGTGCTACTTGGAATCGCGCACGTCAAAAAATCACGTTGGTTGCATTGGGCTTTCCATTACATATCAAATCTTTTCCAATTTAATTATCGATTTTCAAAGTTAATTATATAACTGAATAGTCAGTGAATATTTCAAGCATCTACCTGTTGCCGTTATCAATATCGAGCAAAACCGAGCAAACCCGAGCAAAAAAATGTTTGTTTCAGAGCCCCCCTTAAACATTTTTTTTATTATAATTCAGTCATTTATTTTTAATGTGAATTGAATATACATTTTATTCTCTTTTTAGTATTTGTCGTTATAGCGGCAATACAGAAATACATCATCTGAACTTTGGTAATTGACAATGTAGAGGCATTATTGAAAGCTCCCTCAATGTCTACAAAAATTGTCATGGCTCTTTACCCTCTAGGGATTGAAATAGCCAATTAACTATCCTTCCACGCCAGGAAATTTGTATCTATTCTGGTATTTTCAAAAACCCTTCGAACTTTCTATAAAATAATTCACGCATTAGAAATTTTTTTCTTGAATATCAATTAATACATCAGAAAATTTCACTGTGGTAATTTTGAACAGGAAGAATAATAAATTATCGCAAGATCAATGGCGAGCTATCGGAATAGTGGGAGTGAATAAAGTTCATTTCTCGATCGACTATGGTCGTGGTAAAGTCGCGGATGATTTAGTATGCGAAACAACTGATTATTGTAACAACGCCTTCAACGCTTTAGGCGCCGCACACCGAGATGTTAAAACAAACATCACTGTTGTTACTCGTTATTTTAATATCTCGTTCCGTGTGTTGTTCTGGCCCCTGGTTAAGTACCATTCCGTCGTTTTACAGGGCTGGATCAGAATTAGACACTCATAGAATCGACTGAATAATGAATATTTAATGTAGAACTGTCTAGAGCAGCACAATAAACAATTGAATAGTTACTTGAAGTGAATCTAAGCATTGATATTGTGAAGTTTTCGCGGCTCTATGCTTTATGCCAATAAATATTATCGTTAAACATTTAAATTCATTTTTTTTATTTTTGTCAAAAGGAAATAGTTGTTCTAAGGTTTCAGGTTCTAAGGTTTCAGAATATTTGTATTTGTAATATTGGCAATTAAATTAAATTGACTGCTATTTGTTAAATGATATTTAGCACTTCACTGTAATTTACAGTCCAATTGAAAACTATTAATCACAATTAACTTGTTTTCTTTCATTATAACAGTATGGATCTTCATCAAGTGAAAGCCATAACTGTTCAATTACTGTTTTTTTATAGCTATTTATGCATAATATAAAAGACAACCCCCGTATATAAATTGTAAAACTAGCTATAGGAACACATTATAAGAATCAGTATAATTTCATTGCGCCAGTACGGTCCCAACAAAATCGATTAATCTTTGATTTATCTGGATGCTTATACATTTATATATTATTAAGTATCAAACATTTGATTTTAATTCAGTTGTCTTTATTTACTTGCTCCAAAATGCCTACGGAAAAAGTGATGGACGATATAATTTGATATATTACTACCCAATGACTCCGCTCAATATTTTATATTATTAATCAGACATGTTTGAGTTTCGTTTTAATTTGCGAAAATACTGCATGTTTTAATTTGTTCGCTGCATATAAATTGAGTGTTTTCATTTTTTTACATTACGATAGAGATCTTCGGGATAAGTTTATAACACAAACTGTTAGAAGGATTGACTGATAAATAATATAGAAAATGGTAAGGTCGAAAAGTGTTTTCAACTGGAAAAAGTGGAATCTCCTTTCCAAATGATACCTACATGATACAATATGAAGGTGTTTTCACTCATGTACTTATGTATATTAGGGTGACATTCTCTGGCATAAAACTGTTTAGTAGGAAAGCAGGATAGGAATAAAAAACTTGCTGCTGAATGTTTTGATCTATTAAAAAGAAGACTATACATTTTTTAAATAGATACCATACATTTATAAAATGGAAACCATACATTGTTAAAATTAAACATACCTACATGATTTAAAACATAAACAACATTGGTATCCACAAGATAGCCTTGTATATCCTCAAGTGTGCTCATTAATGCTTCCCCCATAGTAGTTTTTTGGAGTTCTTGGAGTAGATCTGACAGGTTTA
>CAJUYG010000533.1:123883-144651 GCA_910591675.1 Galerucella calmariensis | reverse complement strand
GTAGATCTGACAGGTTTAATTGAGAAATGTGTATGTTTGAGGTACATTTCGCTTGCTTGTTACTTCTACCTACTTGAATATAATTGTCATTTATTCAATCACCTTCAAAGATATCTCACAATTCTTGTAATCACCATGAGTTTAACAATTCATTCATTCTATTATTAAACTTATTTTTGTCCAGAGCACTTTAACCACATACTTCACAAAAACAAAATAATTAGTGAAATTGCAAAAAGTGATCTAATTTCACATGAAGACTGACGCCAAACGTATACAGGTGGTGACCGTTACTAAATAATAAGGAAGGGTTGGGTGAGAATTCTTTGTTTCAATTGCCACATAATTTGTAGGCTGATGTGATTTCTCACGGGCGAAGATATATGTGATTTGTAGCAAATAAGTTTTTTTTCTCGTAACAATAAATGGACAATTATACTGAAATACTTATTTTTTCGGCATAAAGTAGATTTTATTTGAGGATAATAATCTATAGGCTTATTTGAAAAATGTAGATTTCTGTCAAAACTTACAAATGATTTACTATGAATATTTAATTTGTTGTTTTAAAGTGATGGAATATTATTGAAGATGTTAGGTTTTTTTTCTGGGTGATGAAAACAACTTTTACCCAAATAGCATTGCTATATTTTATAACAAAATATTATATTGTGCTTCGTAGACTTTTATAGTTTTTGAAGAACAATTGTATGAAGGTGTGCATAGAGGGGAACACATTTTTTTACATTAAAGAAATCACACTCGAATAAATCATTTTTTTATATCAAAATTCCCCAATACTTTCACATCAATATGGCTTCTTAATAATAAATAAGCAATGTTAGTTTTAAACAAAGGGGGGTCAAACAAATCAGTTTATTTGACTACTACTTAGTTTCAGAGAAAAAAAATCAGTTTATTTGTCTATAAATAACGCATCTCTCGGTGTGGGAACTAAAATATCTATTGTGCCACTTACTACTACTTAGTTTCAGAGGAAAAACTCAGAGACTAATAGCTTCTTCATTCTTTGAGAAATTTTGGGATATCTGCAGGCTTCAACTAGTGATCCCTTTCCTATCCAATAATCCAGTAGGTGTCGTGCCCTAGGATGCGAATAGAGGTTTTTTTCTCCCATTCCACAGAATCTACTGTTGTATTTTTAAAATGTATGGAAACGTACATCAGGATTTCTTCTTTCCTTATCCTTAGTTGTAGATGTTGTACCATTGCACACATTTGAATTGGATTTGCATTTATACTTTTTCCCCTTTTTCGCCATATTTTCCAAAACAAAATTCATCCCTTATCCTGGATTGTACTTGTTCACTACAAAGATATGCCTTTCAGCATTTTCAAATTCTATCACCTTCTATCTCCTCAGTAGAATACCATACCAATGCATGATTTTCTAGATATTCCCTTATAAATTTCCCTAATACCTGAATTTTGTAATGTCCTCTCATTTTATTTTTGGGCATCCTCACGAATACTTGAGGATATATTTCATTCATCAACTTCTGGATCCTACTGTAACAATTCTTGTATCTCCCATCTCCAATTATTTAACAGGTCATCGTAGTAGAATTCCGATTTGGTCAAAGAGATTTTCTAGATTCAAATGAATGTTTTAGAATACTTGTTGCATTGAAAACTCCTGCTTGAATATCACCTCATACGTTGCTCTTCCTTGATAACATTTAGTGATCAAATTGATTCACCAATCATGAATTTCAAAGACGTATTTGATTTGTATTGCTTGTTTGTACAGTGAAGATATTTTGGTCTCTGAATGAGAATTTCTGTGCAATCTAACATAATTCCAGTCGACTGAAAACCTTGTTTATACATTCATTATTTTTTCTTCAACTATTACAGTATAAATAACATATACAGTTCGTTCGGTGAATCTTTTCCCATGTATGAAATTATTCACATACTACTTTTTGTAGTATGTCTCTTTCCTACTCACAGAATCTAAACCCCCGAAATGAAACCTTTTGTTCCATTACAACATAATATAACAAACAGAGATAGTCATATGATGAATGTCGGCGATAAGTTTAACGCGAATTTGTATGTTGACAGACCAAAGACTTTGTTTACATTTTTATTTCGCATTTTCACTCATTTTTTTGCCCCTTGCATTTAAATTTGATTAAAAAACAGTTGTTATAACGACTTACTTACACCCGAGTGTTCGAATTATTGTGGTAAGTAAAGATTATTTATCTACTTGTTATTTATTTACTTCGCAATGAAAACTAACCTTAAATTGACATTTCTTCATGGTTATGGATAGAATTCCATCAAACTGAATTGTATGAAACATATTTTGCTTGGACTACCGCCATATCAATGTGAATTCAACGCTATTGAATTAATTTGGGCAAATTGCAAGTCATATTACAATAAATATATTGGTGAAGATAAGTATTCAGATAGCTCTGTTATAAATATGTGGAAAGAGGAGAGAAAGAGAGAAAGAGAACAAGGTCATCAACAAATTTAGGAAAAAGGAGTTAGGCATACTCATGAAATTATAGAAAAGTGGTATGCCCCAGATCAAAATATAGTTAATATTAGCATTCAACCAATTACCATAGATATAAAAACTGGTGATAGCTCTGATTCTATGAGGAAAATTTAATGAAATTTATTGTATATATTTGTAAATCTTGAATATACATATTTAAAATATTTATTATTTATTTTCACAACCCAAAAGATTTCTATTTTTCATTGCTGAACCGTATGGGTGGGACGGCCCAATAGTAATCAATGGTTGCTAGCCATAACACTTAAAAGGTAATTCTGATTTCCAAAGTTTCTACTGAGGAAATTGTTATTAATTCCAACTCTTATGCAAGTAAATTTGTAGAATAACCCTATAAAACTCAGTAATACTAACAGTTTTTTCAAACTAAAGGTTTGGGTAGCATATCGCTAAATGGCTGTGAAATATCTACAATTATCTAGCTTCAATAATAAATAACGCACACCGTCATTTTAGCCACATCCTAATTAAAACATCAATCTACGACCTACATGTAATTTAATGTATTGATGTATTGCGTTTGTATATGAATGATGACGCATAGTCCAAAACAATGTCAGCTTCTTAAATCAATTCAAAAAGATAGTGAAATACTTTCCATTCCTATGAAAGTTAGCTTCTTGAAGATACAAAAATAGTAGTAATATATAATTTGCTAGCTTAGTCAATGATTCATTTCACCAACCATGTGATTAGTTTTGGTTCTCCCCGACACATTATGTTGCATTTCTCTCACCTAACAGTTGGGTATCACCAATGCCAATATCACTGTTAACGATGTACCTGTTCAAATTAATTATCAAAGTTCAATAGGGTTAACCAGAATTCGGATGGGAACAAAAACAATAAAATTCAAAACGAAACGTAGTTTGAGGCCAGACTAATTTGGGATAGTATAATCACTTACCATAACCATTAATGATGTACAAGTGAGGTCGAGAATAACTGAGCTGGAAAGCATAAAAATAATGTTATACTAGTTAATCTATTATTTGTTGTTGTATATTTGAATCAATAGAGTAGAACATGGCTGTCTATCGTATTATGAAATATGCAACTATATCTGTCGGCTTCAATTCATTCAAAAAATATCAAATTAAAAATAAATTTGTGAGAAACTGAGAATATTCGTAGTTGTATGTATGTATGTCGCAACAATCTAGTGCACAGCTCCGCCTAGTAGCCGTTCAATCATAAACAGCCGCCTCTTTACTAAACAGTGGTGCCGTTCAACTATCGGCCTGAATGATATTCAACCATTTGATTAAACAGCTAGGCAAATAACTTGAATCGATGACGTCTCATTACTTGCCTAGCCTGTTTATCTCAATCTAGTTTCATTTTCTGCCAGCTAGCAGAAACTCTCCAAACTGTCAATATGGCGTCCACAAAACAGTCTAAACTATAGAAGTGAAAGTTTATAGGATGACCTTGAATACAAAAATGAGGTTTCAAACCCATCCACCTGAAGCGCTAGTTGCAATTGAGTTGTCGAAACAGGCCTGGCAGCTAAGAACTTTAGCGCGAAAAGAATGAAAGATTTTAAAGTTCATCATAGCTGTCATATTCATATAGTTGTTGTCACCATTGTCTTTTGTAGATTGTTTCCTTTTGCCATTTACTGCTGTTATTTGTGTTTTAATTAGGTACTGTAAGCGTTATATCAAGTGTGATAATTCATAATATTATAATAACTTTATAATGGTTGGTGTGAAGTGTTCCTGGGTGTACAGACAATACATCAAAACGAAGTGGGTTTCCCAAAATTATATTTCAGCTTGATTTGCAAAATATACCTAACGGAACCGTTAAACAAACATTATCGTTTCTGAATACTATTTAGCGCAAAACAGCTCGTTGGTTATATTGACAGTTCTGTTTTAAGCATTCAACCACATAATACACCAGCCAAACGAGAAACGGAAGCTGGCGTAAATCCTTTGATGTTTTGAGGGCAAAAATTTCGTGACCTTCAAACTGACGTTGACAGATAACGGATCAAGTTACACTGAGAAAATTGTTCAAAAAATGTGAATTAATTGTTAACTACACGCAAAAAAGTGAAACCAAAGAATCTCTAAAAATAATTGTTTATTTTTATGATTTGTTTCGACAAAGTTTTAATTGTTAAACCTTATTTATGAATTGTTAAAGTTAATTAAACAGCTTAACAAATATTGTGAAAAATATATAAATATAAGTTTTAGCTTCTGTTTTTGGAATACCATCCATTATTAAAAATAATAAGCTATTGTTTAACCAAATGATTCTTATTTTCTATATTGTTATCGAAATTATATGTGTAAGTATGTATTTATGTAGCACTATATGTAGGATAGGTCTAAAAACCAATACAATAATAAATAGATTATATATTTGTAATAGAAAGAATTTCAGTAAATTATGATATAAAATTACAATAAGTATGGTGCTTGAATATAAAATTTCTATTATTTATATATTTAAAATTTAGACTTCACCAGATTCTGAATTAAATTTCACACCCAGAGAAATTGTACTGATATCTGTGACAACGAAGTTATAAAAAAGAAGCGACAGTAAACCTTTTTCCATAGTTATCGAAGTTATGTTGTATTTTTCATTTATTATCATCCATCACTTGAATGACAGCCACAAATTGCACAAGTTTTTGTCGCCATAACTAATTAATGTAATTTTGTAAACAAATTTTATCGTTCAAAACACACAAAAATGAGTAAAATAATCAAAAAGCTTACAACAAAGAAAATTTTTTGATAAACAATAAAATCACATGTCATTGACAGATAACGGGTTTAAGATGGCGACTGTCAGACATGCGCACTCAGAAAATGAATTATAAAATAGCACAAGCTTCGTTTCTTCTTGGGATTTAACATAGAGAACTGTCGAAAATAATGCCTTGGCTAAACGGAGCCGTTACATGTTAATCAAATTTTCCGAATACGGGTAAGAGACGGTTCCGCCATCTTGATTGCCTTTGTTTCATAATAGATTTCAAAACTTTTTAGTGTGTTTCTCAAATACACGTAAAGGTGTAAATATTCATTACTTCGTTAAAATAGGTATGTAAACTAGATAGTAAACGTTGCGTTTCAAGGTGAAAAATATTTGTAAGTATAAATAAATGATAAAAACAAGAACAACATGGCAAAGAATATGAAGAGAATCATAAAAATAATAACATTGCATCACAACATTCCAAATACCGAAGAAAATATCGAGATTTAAACGACTCACTTAAAAGACTACGCCTCTGATTTTACGAACTAATAAATGCCATCGATTCTCGAAGCAAGCCTATTATCAGTTCATATGTTACATTTTCATTTATTAACTACACCTAATATTTCGGCAACTTTACAGCTGCCAAAGTATTACATGCTTATTAAAATGATGAATATAAGGTACGGATGCCGATATTCATGCCATCGTAAAATTTAGAAGTAAATGGAACAAAATAAATTACTGCTTTCAGATACTCCATTTTAAAAAATATATATGAGTTTATTTGTGTATCTTTTTATCCATTCAAAACATCCAAACTGTACCGGCAATGAAGTCACAAGTCACAAATTTTCAAAATAAAGTATCAGAAACCTTCGGATGTCGAAAGTGTCACTAAACCTTTCGTAGAATTTTCAGGTTTTCAGAATTTTTGGCTTAGTTGCGGTTTTGAGTTATTTCAAAATTAAAATTTTGTGTAGAGACACTTTTGGGTTAAATGTGTGAATAAATAAGATAACTTTATTGGAATAGGTACATCCTAATATACAGCAACATTAATATACACACAATTGAAAAAATATATCCACAATATTTGTTTATAAGTACTAACTACATTATTAACATACAAAAAATACATAATAATGGGTACCTAACAATTTTGGTATCATCCTAATGGTCTCTTAAATGACTTAATAAATTCTTTTTAAACAGAATAAGACTTGTAGAAGACTTTACATTTTCAGGTGGCCTGTTGTAAGTAATAAATCCTTTAAAAGTTAATGTTCAAGAATTAAATGTTTTTGTTTGATTATTTACGTATAAATTATTTTTTATTCTAGTATTATACTGGTGAATTTGTTTATTAAAAATTATAAATCTGTCAAAATATGCAGGTAGAAGATTATGTAAATATATATTATCATTAAATTTGTAAGTCTGCTTTCTATAGATGAACATTCTAGAGTATCTAGCATTAAAGATATCGGGGTACTCCTGTCACATCTCAAAATAATCCTTATTGCTCGATTCTGTAATTTCTGTACTGTTCTCATTTTATTTAAATCAGATGTGTATAAAAGAGTAGGACAATATTCGGAATGTGATTGTATAATAGTCTCATATACTGTTATTCCTGACTGCATAGTTAAGTGCTGAGACACTCTTGTAAAAAAATACAATTTTTTCAAAATTTTCTTCTGTATGTAATAAAAATGGCTATTCAGTGATAAATGATTGTCTAACATAAATCCTAAATATTTAAATTCAGTAACAAATTCAGAATTTAGTGATTGATAGACAAAAAAACAAGATTTAATGACGTTTGTCTTCTGCACTACAAGTCATAGGACAGAAATTATGGTAAAAGCGTGGGATGATTGATCGGCACTATCAGTAAGAGGCTTAGAGTACTCGCCACCTCAGTCACACGTCCAGGAATCATACCCAGATACTTGACCACTTGGCTTAGACAAAGCAGCACGTTGAAGAGGATTGGCAGTTTAATTATCTAAAGCTTCCTTTTCCTATTGAAGGGAATAAGAGCAGTTTATGCAGGGTTGACCCTCAGGCATTCCCCCTACACCATATCTTCACCGTTTCCAGAACCTGTTGAATCAACTCCTATATAACATTAGGGTATTTTACCAGTACAAGTATTGTCAGATCATCTGCTTACCACTGGGTGTATATACCTTTCCTGTTCAATATCTCCAGGAGATCGTCTATGACGAGGTCCCACAGCGAATTTGATAAGACTTCTCCCTGTTGACATCCCTTCATTATCGATACCTTCATGGAGTCTCCAAATAAGGTTGTTGCTGTTTTGTTGAAAAGGATGTTGTTCATCCACCGACATGTGGTGTCGTCTGTTCCACGCCTTGCAACAGCAGCTATCATGGAATCAGAGAAGGTGTGGTTAAATGCTCCCTTTATATCAAGAAATGCTCCCATAGCTATTTCTTGATTTCCTAGTGCAGTCTCCATTTTCGACACCAGCTGGTGTGAGGCTGCTGTTTAATAGATTCTCCCATGTTGGTTATAGTGATGTGAAGTTTTCTCGAACATGCCTATCAATAAGTTTCTCCATTGGCTTCATTTATATACTAACCCTGCATGTCGAAATAGAGCTAGTGAGGAATTATAACAATTGATATCGAGCATCCCACGCTATTATCATGATGACATTAGTTTTTGAATATTCATAAGTACAACCAAATACTTAATTCTCTTGTCAAATTGTGTGTGATGAAATTATACGCTCACTATGGCTAATTACTATTGATTTATTGAAGAAACACTCACACACTATAATAAACTTAATTGATATACACACTAATTAATGTCTACTAATTTATCTACACTCGGTATAATAATTGTCCTAATTTATCTTCAACACTATTTATGTTCACTATCTGTTCACTCACTGTATACTGAAAATGTTTACCGCTTCACTGTATACTGAACAGCTCCTCCACTCACTCGAAAACCCGCGTATATATAGTCCCTCGAATCTCTAGAACTTTCTTGGATTCACCGCCTTCTACGCTGCGAGAACAGTCTGGAACATTACCTGTTAAAGAACCTTTCTAGAAAGGTCGCATTCATAGTTTGCGACAGGACTGAGCTCGTTACAATATCATATTATTATGTGTCATATCATTTAGCCTAGAAAACTTCTAGGTCGTCTCCATTCATGGAATTAGAATTTTATTATATACCGTAAACCAATTAGTGTACTCTTCCCTGCAGATCTAGCATAATGTGGAGAAGTGCCTCAGGGCATCCAAAACAATAATGTGTCTAATTTGATTAGGTCAATATACCTCAATCAGCGGTCAATTTCACAAAAATTCAGATCATTTATTCACCTGATTTTATTAGTCATGCATATTGATAGTTCTGTTCAACTTATTGAATTGCTTCCGGCGTAAGACAATCTATAGGAAAAAAAGTGAAGGTAATCTGCAGGTTACCTATACTAATGATGAGAAAACTTTAACACCTCTATAAGATTCAGCTAGTGCAGAAGTTGAATGATGAGGGCCCAACAATCGAATTCTGCTAACTTTTAGCGTCCACGAAGCTCAAACAGTTTAACCATAACTAAGAAATCATACAATCGATTATTATTTCAAAAAATGACCTTATTTTTCAGTGTATGTAATGCTTAAAATTATTAAACCTATTTATGTATAATTATTTCATTTTACATAGGTATACATGTATTGACCCAAAAAATCATAAATCAAATTTATCCAACGTTTTTTAATTCCGAAAATAGCACATGCTGTGTCAATTGAACGTTGTTATAACAATAAAACAAATTGTTATTGTCAACCACCCACGCATCTTATCAGAAAAAGGGTTTGAAAAAGGGTAAACAACTGACAGATGTAGTTTGAAAGTGATGAAATTGGAGGATTCATTCGCAAATTTAAAAGAAATCCTATATATTCTGGCAAAATACAGATGTCTATCTGCAGGTATAACGAAAGGGGTACTGTGTGTATTAAGCAGATGCAAAAATTATTGGTGACCTGGGACTTTTCCTTTCAAATGAACTTTTACGAAAAGAAATAAAAATTATAGGTGGAAGTATGCTTGTCAATTCGACTACCACTTTAAAATGTAAAAATACTATGATACAAATAAATAGAATAAACATTTAAGAAGCTTGCTATTGATTTCCAATAATTTCAATATTGTACCGGGTGGTCCAATATGCCGATCTCTCGGCTATATATCAGAAACTATTCATGTTATAACTTTAGGAGAAAAAATTCCTTGGGATAAGTGGACAAGAGAAATTGCTGGAAATTACTTTCCAGTTTCTAGGTTAACCGCTAGGGGGCGTAACCTGTAAAGAAAAATTTAAAAACCAGTTTTTTGTGAAATATGCCTAATTATACCCAGTGTTAAATAAGTGAACTGAAAAAAGGCCTGAATTTTGAACAAATTTGTTCAATTACTTTTTATTCTATTTTTCCAATTAAAGGGTGGGGGAAAGTGGGAAAGTATTTGTGGATAAATACCTCTAACTTTGGTTTGAATCAACCGATTTAAACGAAATTAGTGTCAATAGAAAGAGTGTAGATGAATTAATCACATCTAGTAAAAAACAATGGCATTTAGTTTTAATTGTCATAGGAAGAGGGTACTTTTAAATGAAAAAAATTAAAATTTGTTTTCTTAAAAAATGTTTTATGGAAACACCCAATCATTGTGGATCATAATGGAACTGGATTAAATTCTCAACAAAACGGCGCAAACCACATGTTGATAGCTTTTGTCGAACTCGAGATATAAATAAAAACGCATAAACATAAGTGAGTATAGTATTGACACCCTGTATTATAACTCAAAATTAAATATGGGAAAGAAAGATCATATAGATATCTTGGTCATTAAAACTTGTTGTCCAATTATATGTTCAAATTGTTTTTCATCGTTTTCCACAAAAAATATGTAATCTAGTACGCTTTGACATATCTGTTTTGCTTAAATTTCAGCCGTTGATATACTATTTATAGCGTTTCTAACGCGCTGTTGCATGTCGTCCCGCGTTTTGTGAGTTTGGTACGCTAAATCCTTCAATCTTCCCCACAAAAGTCCAGACATGTTAAGTCTGGAGATCTAGCTGGCCCTGAAAATATACTTACCCTTCCAATCCATCCGTTTCAATCACTTAAATTCAAATAATCTCTAGCTCGTCTGGAAAATATCATGCCTCATGTTTGGAAGGAAATATATTAACAATAATACAGACAACCAATTATCCAGAAAATCCAAATATGTATCGCCATTTGAAGTTCCAAGAAATATGATCCTGCGATCTTCCCGTCAACTATAGTCTGTACAGAAAGTACGAGGAGTAATAAATCATTCATTTAAGTAGATTTCATAGACGTACCAAAATATATTTTAAGAGGGTATACCGTAAGGTACATTTTGTATTGAACGAATGAGTTGCAGCTATGCTAAAGAATATACGATTTAGGTCAGAGGTAACGGGATGTACTAATTTTAATAAAAAAAAGTGATAGAGTTACATAAATTTTAGTAAGTTTGATAAAGAAAGGCAACACAGTTTATTCATAATAGAGAACAAACCAATCTGTAACAATAATTATTTTATATATTTTTGTATATATGTGTGTATAAATGCTGGATATACAGTTTCCAAATCTTGGCAAGATGAAAACATTAAAAGCGGAAGGCAGGCATTCGTGGGAGGTTTGTCGTTAGGTTTGCAGCCACCATCTGGAAAAGGAAAAAGACTTATCATTGTCCATGTTGGAAGTTCTGAAGGTTTTGTTGATGGTGGATTATTAACTTTTATTTCAAAGCGCACGGGGGACTATCACGAAGATATGAATGGGGATGTCTTCGAGGAATGGTTTGTTCAAATGTTGGATCTGATTCCAAAAGGGGCTGTTATTGTTATGGACAACGCAAGTTACCATTCACGGTTACGAGAAGCATTGCCCACAAGTCGTTGGCGTAAAGCAGAGCTTTTGGAGTGGCTTATTTCGAAAAATATTAAGTTTCCAAAAGATCCACTAAGGAAAGAACTTCACAGAATTGCAAAAATGAACAAGAATAAATACAAAACCTACATTGTAGAAGAAATCGCTTCTTCTCGTGGTATATCAGTTCTTCGACTTCCCCCTTATCATTGTGAACTTAATCCCATAGAATTAATATGGGCTCAGGTAAAGGGGGAAGTTGGAAAAAAAAAATACTACTTTTAAAATAAACTATGTTGTGAAATTGTTTGAGAGTGCTGTAAGTCATGTTAGTAAGGAAAATTGGACAAACTGTATCGAGCATATTATCAAAGTAGAGGCAAATATGTGGAAAATTGACAATATTTGTGATGATTTAATCGACCCTATTATTATTAATGTCAACAACGATTCTTCCTCTTCCTAGTCGGATATAGAATAAAATGTAAGTAATAAATGTATTCCAATAATTATTTCTTTTCATTTTTTATTATATTATAATTTTAAACGTATTTTTTTCCCAAAATACACACCACTGCTTTGCGTTATTGCTTATCTGCTAATCCTTTAACAATGAAGAAACCCTAAATTTTGCTACAACTGGAACAAATACGGGGTCGATCTACCTGGTTTTCAGATTTACGGAAGAAATGTAATTTAAAGTAAGAGATTTATCAAAAATTTCATGGTGCTCCCTGTAAAGGTTTTGCATACTTAATTAGGGTTTATTACTCCTCGTACTTTCTGTACAGACTATATACCACACCAAACATTAGGACTCTATCTATCTTGAAGCTGCACTTCCTCTAGCCAGTGCGGATTTTCTTCAGACCAATGATGCTTATTATGCAGATTAACACCACCCGCACTATTAAGCGTAGCCTCGTCTGCCCACAAAATTTTTGACATGATATGCGGTTGTTCTTCTAGCAAATTTAACAATTGCAGTAATCTGAGATTGAAGCAGCATTTGATTGGACATAAAGTCTTAATGATCGAGATTTATGCATGATCTCTCTTTTACATATTTAATTTTGAGTTATAATACAGAGTGAGTCAAAACTCTATATTTTCACTTATGTTTATGCCTTTTTATTTATGTCTTGACTTCAACAATAGCTATCAACATGCGGTCTGCGCCATTTTGTTGAGAATTTAATCCAGTTTCATTATAATTCACAAAAATTAGGTGCTTCCAATGAACATTTTTCAAGCAAACAAATTTTAGTTTTTTTAATTCTAAAGTACCTTCTACCTATGACGATTAAAACTAAATGCCATTGTTTTATAGTAGATGGAATCAATTCATCTACACTCCTTCTATTGACACTAATTTCGTTAAAATCGGTTGATTCAAACCAAAGTTAGAGGTATTTATCCACAAATACTTTCCCACTTTCCCCCACCCTTCAATTGAAAAAATAGAATAAAAAGTAATTGAACAAATTTGTGCGAAACTCAGGCCTTTTTTTACTTTACTTATTTAACACTGGGTATAATTAGGCATATTTCACAAAAAACTGGTTTTTAAATTTTTCTTTACGGGTTACGCCCCCTAGCGGTTAACCTAAAACTTAAAAGTAATTTCCAGCAATTTCTCCTGTCCACTTTTCCTGAGGAATTTTTTCTCCCAAAGTTATAACATGAATAGTTTCTGATATATAGCCGAGAGATCGGCTTATTGGTTCACCCGGTACATTATTCTCGTTAATATTCGAACATTTTCAGCTCCAAAATTGTCATTTCGGCAACACAATTTTCAGTAGCCCCATTTACACCATTGACGCCTGCTATATCTACTACTACTACTACTACTACATAATGTGCAGGCGAGCCTTGACCTAGCCAAACTAAAGTCACGGTTCCGGCACTGAGGCCACTGGCGGGCCCATTGTGCCATTCCTGCTACCTAGTCATCCATGAAGCCGAGCCCTTCAATAAAGGCCACAACCTTTTTCAGTGGATGCCTGCTTGTGTCCCCAGGAGCCATGACAGTGACTCCGAAGATTCGCCTGCGTAATACAGCCCAGTGTGGACACTCTAAGAGAACATGAACTGACGTTTCATCAGTCATGCCGCAACCCCTACATAGGGAACTTTCCTCTACTCCTAGATTGTAGAGGTGCTTCCTCATACAGCAGTGCCCTGTTAGGAGTCCTGCTATCTTCCTCAACCTACTCCTTGGTAGTTCAATAGCTGCCCCAGCGTGTCCATCAGTCCATCCCTTCAGTAGGAGTTTGGATTGTCTAGGACCCTGCAGGGCATTCCAATGAGCGAGGTGTTGGTTCCTCAGCCACTTCCTCGTCTCCTTGCGTATCGTTTGTTTTGTTAGGCCGAGGGTCGGGCCCGGGCCGCAGAAAGGAGCTGCCGCCCCTTCCGCAGCCAGTGCATCCGCCATTTCGTTGCCTTTAAAACCAGAGTGGGCCGGAATCCATTCTAGCCGCACTGCGTTCTGACTTGCAAGATCAGCAAGTCGTTCTCGACATTCGTCAGCAAGTCCCGAGTTGATGGTATATCCACTCAGGGCTTTAATTGCTGCCTGACTGTCGGTGTATATGGTTATGCGTCGATCCACATAACCTCTGTCTAGGTTTATCTGCGCACATTCCAAGATAGCGTATATCTCGGCCTGATATGCAGATACACCATCACCCAATGGTATACAGATTTGTGTCCTTGGGTTCCTAGAGTAAATTCCAGCCCCTGCTCTGTCACCAGAGCATGAGCCATCTGTGAACCAGACAGTCCCATGAGGCTGTGTATTCGTCTCTTTATCCCAGGATTCTCTGTTCCGGATCATAGCCCTGTATGGGGTTGCGAAGTAGTACTTGCGCAAGCATTCGTCAGACGCTCGAGCCAGAACTGGAATATCTTCCAGGAGCCGGAGCCTCTTGACGTGTCTGCACTCTTCCCCTCTTCGCACGTATCCCAGGCGCTTCATGCGCAGGAAAGCACTCCCCGCCTCAGCCTCGATCACATGGTGAAGAGGCCGAAGACCAAGGATCACTTCCATCGCAGCAGTTGGTGTAGTCTTCATGCAGCCAGTTGCACCCAAACTGACCACCCTTTGAAGGCGTGCCAGTTGCGATCTAGCCGTGACCAAGGTTACCCTCGGCCACCAGACCAGAGCCGCATATGTGAGCATAGGCAGCATAATAACTCTATAGAACCATATGATCGTTTTGGGGGTCAGTTCCCACCTCGGACCAATGGCTCTCCTACAGGCCCAATACGTGTTGGTCACCTTGCTCAGGCGACTATCAAGATGAGCCTTCCATGTCAGTGATTTATCAAGGATCACTCCTAGATACTTCACCTGTTCAACCACCGGCAGTGGTACTCCATCAAGATTTAGACCATCAGGTCTTATACCTCTCTTTTTGGTGAAAGCAACTATCTCAGCCTTGGCAGGATTAACTGCAAGTCCGTGTTCGTTACACCACCCATGTACCCTATTCAGAGCCCTTTGCATGAGGTCCCTGAGAACGGTAATGTGCCTTCCAACAACAAGGACAACGATATCATCGGCATACCCAATCGTTAGAAAGCCCTCACCGTTTAAAAGGGTTATTAGCTCGTCAATGACTAGGTTCCACAATGTGGGCGAAAGAACTCCCCCTTGCGGACATCCCCTAGCGACGATTACTTTTGCCACATGGTCTTTCCATGTGGCCTCTACTGTACGGTTGCACAACATGGCCCCAAGCCAGTGAGTGATCATTGGCTCTATTCCATGATTTGCCGCAGCCCTACACATGGATCCTACAGGGGTGCTGTCAAACGCCCCTTGTATATCCAAGAAAGCTCCCAGGGCGATCATGCCATTTTCCAGCGCCTTCTCCAACTGAGTTACCAGTTGGTGTAAGGCACTTTCAGTTGACTTGCCACACCTAAAAGCATGTTGGTTGTTGTGCAAAGGATATCTAAGCCCAACCTTTTCCTTTATGTACCGATCAGCCACCCTCTCCAGTGTTTTCAGCACAAAGGATGTTAGGCTAATGGGTCTAAAGGATTTAGCCACCGTATATGTGGTACGACCCGGCTTGGGTATGAAGACTACTTTCACCTGCCTCCACTGTTCAGGGACATACCTACGTGCCAAACAGGCCCGAAAGATATGCACCAGAATTGTGCCAACGGCCTCCCAGCCTTGTTGAAGCAAAGCCGGGAAGATTTGGTCTTTCCCCGGAGACTTGTATGGTCTGAATGACCGTATCGCCCAAGTACTCCGCTCGTATGTGACTATTTCTTTTGCTAGAAGATAGTCCTCTTTACATGGTCGCTGTATACCTACATAACCCATGTCAGGACGCTCCCGCTCGATTCCCTCACAACCGGGGAAGTGTGTCTCAAGTAGATGCTGCAAGGTATCCCCCGGGGTTTCGGTGAAAACACCCGGTGCGACTTCCATGCAGCCTAGAGCGCTGTCCGGTGATTTCGTTAAGATCCGGCGCAGCCTTGACATTTGAGGTACCGAGACGATATCCTCACAGAAAGCCCGCCATGCATCTCTTCGAGCCAACCTGACCGCACTCTTGTACTCATTCCGTTTCCGGCGGTAATGCTCCCAATCCAGATCCGACTTTGTCTTCCTAGCCCTATTAAATAGGCGCCGGGTATGTTGCCGTAGCGAGTCCAGAGACTTGTTCCACCATTTTTGGCCCTTACCTTCCTTCCTCGTTTTTTCGGCGCAGTTTTCTTCATAAGACGAGACGATAATCGAGCCCAGCTCCGCTACGGCCCAATCGATCTCATCATTGTTGTTAAAATTCCTAGGGAAACCGTCAAGCCTCCTTGCGAGATCCAGTTTATACCGTTCCCAATTGGTAGACTTGGGGTCCCTATACTTACCTGATTGTTTTTCAACATCAACCCTGTAACTGAAACAAATGTAACTGTGATCCGACAATGACGGATCATCATTAACATGCCAGTCCCTTACCATACTTACAACGGTACTTGACGCAAGCGTCACATCCAGGACTTCAGTCCGAATCCTATTCCGGAATGTTGGCTTCGTCCCTAGATTGAGTAGTTGCAAGTCAGTGGTACCTAGGTAGTCAAGCAATGCCGCTCCCCTGCTATTGACGCCTGTGCTGCCCCACATAGTGTGGTGCGCATTGGCATCACAGCCAATAAGAAGCGGCAGTTTCCTGACCGTACAATAGTCCACCGCCTTGCGAAACTCCTCAGTAGGTGGCAATTCTGGTGAGTCGTAGGGCAGGTAAGCAGAGCATACGACCAAACTATGCCTCATACTATTCTCGCCCAGGAAGTCCACCTTCACCGCTACCATGTCCCTGAAACAAAGTTCCCTTATCAGTAATGCATTTACACTGGAGTGCGTAGAAATGCAAACTCTAGGATTAGGTTCACCCACTGCATAGAATAGACTACGCCCTGGTGTACCTAAGCCCCGCACATGACCTTTATACACCCATGGTTCTTGTATAAGGCATATGCCTGTCTGCAGCTTTGCCATCCTCTGCGCGAATACTCCCGCAGCGGCACGACAATGCTGCAGGTTAATCTGGGTAAATTTCAAGGCCCCTACGACAGACATAGAAAATCTATAGAGGTACCTCCTTACCCATTACATTCTTTACTCCGGGGTAGTCTCGGTAGTTCCCGGGAAGATAATTCTTACCTTCCCGAGCCCATACCGGATTTCCCCCTTCGCTACTTCAAGTGTCACCACCGATCGAGGATCGAGTCCCAATACGATGTTCTGCCTCAGAGAGGCAGCATCCCATCGAGAGGCCCGAATCACCCACCCTTCAGTCCTCAGGGTCGGATTGCTAATCCGGATCCTTCTGAGGACCTCTTGGGGAGGCGACTCAACCGGCGCTGGCACCCAAACCATCGCCTTCTTGAGGTTTTCGAGGGCCGACTGCTCAATGATTTTGAGCGCCAGACCCTCCTTCTTGATTTTAGTTGTCGCCTCTTTGAGCCAGGCCAGAGAGCCCCCATCCGCACAGGTCACCATAACGGCTCCCCGGGCAAACGAGTGTCCCTCAAAGCCTGGCACAAATGAGGCGCCAGTCTTGTACATATCCTCTTGCAATTGCGCAAGGATATGCGCGTACTGCTCCCTGGTGAGCAGATTATCCGGGTAGCCATCGCGAATGATGGCCACCTTGAGGTCGCTGCTTGCAGCTTCCCGGTAAGCCTTGCGCTCACCAGGCACAGTGCACGCCTTCTTGGGAGCCTGTCTGGCCTCTGGTGGCGTGTTATGCACCCGAGGCCTCTTGGTCCCCCCTTTGGTGACATCGAGCTTGACCCCGCTGGGACCAGCACTATCATGCGTGTCCCGGCTTGACGGTGTCGGTGTCACCTCTTTGCAAGGGCCAGGTGGGTCATCTTTCGATGTCCTTCCTGTCGCCCTTGCGGCTCTTCTTCTCCGTTTTTCGGCACCGCAAATAGACTTGCGGAGCCTTTTCGTTCTTTCAGGTGATGGGGCAGTTGTTCCCGGCATCGCCTGGGCCCTCACCGCTCCCACCATCTGAACATCTTGTTCAGAGAGCCCGGTTTCAGGGCATCTCTCAGGAGCCTCTTTCGAAAGGGCCCTATATAAGTCGCCCATCTCCAGAGTCTCCCCAGATGTCCCCTTCTCCTGAGCCCTCCCCTGCTCTTGGTTATCTTCGAGATCCATAAAAATCCCACGAGTGGCTAGGGAAATCTTGGTCTGCCTCCGCAGAGCCCCGCATGCGGAGGTAAGGCTATCTACAATGGGGTTTCGCCCAGTTCCCCAAGGTGATGACCAGTTGGTGCCGATCTCCTGTTCGGCCACGCATCCTGTAGGCCTGGTCATCCCGCCGAAGGATTCAGGTTTTTTTTGAGGTTGTCTCCTCTTGGTCCGGACAGTCAAGCCAAGACCCCCCCCATCTCTCTGGCCCGCGAGACATGACCACGGACGACCAGGAAACGTTGGTATAACAGGTGATCCCGAGGACTCACCTGGCATCGTAAACCCTGTGTGCAGTCCCTTAGCCACGATACTACAGCTGGGACAGGTGAAGTTGGTCCGCGGCAGGGTTGAGGGCTGCCAGTTGAGGTCTTATGCTCAACGAGCCCTCATTTTCCCCGCAACCTCTTCCTCATTAAAAAATCATTGTCAGAGGCCCTCCTATCCGCCACCTGGAGACGCGCCGGGTTGGTTCTTCACCCCCTCCACATCAATAAACATTCCGAGAACAGTGACGAACATCGTTTATGTCTTCTGATGTGGACCCGGTATATCTACTTTAATCTATAATCTACAGGGTGTTACATTTATTTCCTCTTTTTAACTGAAAAAACTTGAAAAACTTTGAAAATGCTGATGTTTTTCGGCGTATCTAGGCATGTTTCTTTATTATTCAAATAAATATAACAATAAGATTGATATTCACTTCTCAAAAATAATAATTGACCGTAAACAAGAATGTACAACTAATGAAATTTCTTAAGTCAAATATTAGAGTTAACGTTTGTATTACATTCAAACGGTTCATTATTGTGATATTTTTATTGAGACTAATCATAGACCAGCCTCTATTTCCATTTCTTCAAGCGTAATGTATTAGAAGGACATAAACAATCTATGACGAACACCCAGAACTCTAACTTGTTCTTCATCTATGCCAATTTTGATATAAATCGTGTAAGCTCTCCGTGAAACAGACTGTATATTTTGTACACAGGCTATCTCTCATTCATTAAATTATGAAAGTAGCTCATCCATTCAACCGGACACGTTACTGAAGAGATTTATTTTGAAACGATAACTATCGGATACCAATACCTATAGGCGTATTAGTTAGTAACAAAAAAAATGTTAGCATTTTTATAGCCGCAGCTCGTAATAAAAAACGAAAACCCTTTTTCTAATAACAGTGTTTGGATCACACTTCAACACCTCTGACACACGAAGGTACCTATCTTTCTGCCATATACAACATGAAATATTTTAAACGGTCGGTAAATATTTTAATAGTTTGTTGTAGAACGCATAGGCGGTTCTAATAGTGTGATAAAATATTCAAATATCCCGGTTCTAAACTGCTGAAGAAGATGCCGAGTATTCTGCCGTTAAGTTTTTATTGGGAGTACAAGAAACTATCAGGAACGACAAAAAAAAACAATTTAACAGAAAAGCCAGAGGACCACAATTGATCTGGAAATGTCACAAAGGAATAGCCCCAACTCATCAAATTTAATCTATAGCATTTGAAAAGCAATTTACTCATAAACGGTACATCAAAGAGCACAAAAAGCTTGAAAGTTGAGTTATAGAGAATTTCATCTACTTTAAAATGTCCAATACCAATTTAGAGTTATTGCTTCATGTAGTAGTTCTTAAATTATTTATGTAGCTACTTTAGATTCTCACAGTGAAACCTTCTTATTCATTTTATTTTAATTCTATGCAGGAAATATGTGGCCCTAATTGGTCTCTCAGTGCCCAATATATTCCAATCTAACCTGACTGCTCTCGTTTTAAAAATATACGTGCTTTATATTTGTTAGTCATGACAGTTCTTAAATCGAAAACGTCTCGTTAAAGGTAAAATTCAATATTCCCTACTAAAATTATCTACCCACGCACAGCAATCGTGGAAAAGGTATCGAGTAAGAAGAGACTTCTGGTGAAATACCTTTTTCGTTGAGTGATTTGTAGGTTATAGCTTGGAAGCAGAGATTTAAGTGAGCCCACAAGCGATACGTCAAAATCGTTACATTTTTTAGAAAATTAATAAAGTGTGCAAATCGCCTTCGGTTAGTTGCATTTATGAATAACGTTTATTTCTGCGAACATATCCTGAATCTCAAATGACATCTCCCACGAAACGAACGTAATAATAAATAATGTATCAACTGATATTGGTACCTAGTCCATACACTACTATTCCGATACCTCCTATTGTTGTAAAATTAGCTGTAGTGAAAAAGCGAGCTGTTACTTCAGCAGGTCACTTGTTACTTCTGTGAACGCCAGTTTCACAATCGGTTGTATCAAACACCTAAACTCGGTTTAATGATGACATGTTTAGACTCATGTAATTGTTGATAATTAATACATCAATCAGCCACAGTCTAAACATCAGTTATCATTAAACCAAGTTTAAGTGTTTGATACAACTCGCCTTCAGGTCTATGATACAACGTGCCCAGGGTTTAGTAGCCTTAACTGAGACACTAACCAATAGAACTTGTTTCACTATCATGGTCAGATAACTTATAAAATTGTATTAAATTTTGTTACGTTGGTATGAAAACCATCGATAGTATGGCTGGAATTGTAATCATCGGCCAAAAAAAACGTATTTTTCTAGTTATTTAATTTGTTAAATAATTGTTCTTCTCTTGTTATTCAATTTGTTCAAGACTAATTATGGGCTAATTACCACACAACCAAACTTATTATCGAGCAATCAACAACTTCGATTTGCAGAAAGTTTGAAGTCGATCTTAGCATTCTCGAATTATTTTTTGATAAC
>CAJUYG010000533.1:102529-118883 GCA_910591675.1 Galerucella calmariensis | reverse complement strand
TTACGCAGGCATTCATCAGCCGCTCGAGCCAGAACTGGAATATCTTCCAGGAGCCGGAGCTCGAGCTGCGCTCTCATGATGTTTCGCCAAATGCTACTCATGACTCATGACTCGGTGAATAATCTAATATTGTCTTTGAGCTTGTGATATTATAATTGTATTTTTTTTAAGCGATCCTGTTAGCCAATCGTGTTGGGAAAAAATTCAAATCGACCAATAGCATCAAAACTACACTGATAATTTACTAGTAGCAAATTACAGCGGTAATTTTTTCACGCTTTTCGATTGGATCTTCGTTTGAATGAATGCGTAAGCCATTGGGTACCGGATATTTGTCAGTGTCATTTTTATTTGACGTTAAAAATTTGCTGTCAGTTAACGTGTTTAATAAAGATACTTACACATTCGCTTTTTGCTAAATAGTTAAAAAAATAATCACGCCGATTTACATTCGTGGTAATAATTTTTTTTCAAATAATTTCAACTAGATTATCACTCGTCTTTATTGCTATTAGGAAATCCCACTCGTGGACTCCATCCACTCGTGAGATTTCCATAGCAACAAAGATTCGTGCATCCAGTTAAAGCTATCAAAAAATTACCACCACTTGTGCAATTACTGTTGATAATTATAATAATAGTGGATAAACACACGGCGAATTCCAACAACAAAAAGCATATTAGAATATAGGAGAAAAGTGACACATCCAAAATGTTTGATTTGAAGAAACAGTTAAACTCAACGACACTACAATCACATTTACACACAAATGCATCAACTAAATTAAAGCATGCTCGAAAGCGATAAACACATACACTTTTCCAGCAATCACCTACTAGTTTGGAATCCTGGGATGGCCCAGCAGATCTCGACAATTATGCATCTCACGAATTCCTTCATAGAAAGAATAACCCTGCCTAAAATAGACGGTGACGGAGTAATTCTCAAAATTCACTAGCTACACGATACTCAAACTTCTTCTAATAAACTGTTTTGCCTGTTTTTCCTGGTGAGACTACCCACTATTTTAGAGATTCCTGTGCCACCCACTTTCTTGTGGCCATGTTTATTGTGGACTCTGCGACACCGCAATGGGTAGCTTGTATGGGCGTCGTCGTTTCACCCTCCAATTAGGAGGACCCTCGTGTCCTTATACCTAGACTATCGTGACCTAGCAATAGTCTCCAAGTGTATTTAAGGCACCTGGGCAATCCCATATTATAGCTTAACTAAATGATATGTCCTTTTTTTCTTCCAATTTCTCCAACGCAGAGGTAAATCGATCGCAGTATGTATACGAGGTCTCAGCCTATATAAGGCTACACCTTCACATCTTGCAATAGTAAATACAAATACAAATACTAGAAAATCACGCACATGAGCCAGTAAAGAATTACATGGAATATAGTTGATGTAGACAGTAGACACAAATGGCTACAAGTAAGTAACCTATTCCAGGAAACTGAAGGATTCATGTGAGCTACATAGGATAAAGTTATCAAAACCAGAGCACACAGCGAATAGATTAGCAAAGCAACAGCTACAGATGATAAGTGCATGTCATTATTTCATAAAAACCCTTCAATACATAACCAATGGCTGCAACAATCTTGCGTCAACTTAATATCTAGACTAGACTGACACAATTCTGTAGCTTAAATCGTACACCGACCGAAAAATCTTACTCGACCACTCCCTACTCGACTAAAATGTTCGTCATCGATAATATCTTGAGCTGGGAATAGTTGCTCATGTTTGAAGGAATGGTATATTTGGGTTTCATCTGCACATCCCAAAGGTGGGTGTGAAAATCCGAAATATATGGATAGGTATAATGAGAAAAGTAATGGTCCTACTATTGATCCTCGTGGGTTTACTACCAAACATTTATATAATCTCACTTATCAAGTGAGACGAAAACACGCACTGTAAATCTATTCTAAGTTTCCGTACCCAGAGGGTAAAAAACGAACCATATAAAGTACTAAGTCTTCACTGTCCATCCGTCTGTTTGTCTGTCACCAGTCTGTATCTCATAAACCGCTATAGCTAGACAGTTGAAATTTTCACAGATGATGTATTTATATTGCGGCTATACCATCGACTACTTAAAACAAAATAAAAATATTATTTTATAATCACGTTCCTTCCATTTTTTTGTCGATATTGATACGGCAACATATAGGTGGGGCTGTGTCTTAGTTGGTTAAATCGCTTGTCTAGTAAACGGAAGATCGCGAGTCGGAATTTCCCTGCGGCATCATGATTTTTTTAAATTGTTTTATACCAAGAGTGAAGCTATGAATATGAATAATAAAAGTAAAATCAATCGGATAAATAAATTATATTAGCTTCACTTGTATGTGCATGTATGTACCTACGTATGGAAGGAACCCTTCGTGAGCGAGTCAGAATCACGCTTGGAAGTTATTTTATCATTTTTGTGCCTTGTATATGTATAAGCTCCATCGCTTGTACTAAGAGACCTGTCCACAACAATCATATTTCTCGGGTAAAATATAATAATGAAGTAGCTGGAATAATGCAAGAGAAAAAAATAAATGTACCTACATCCTAATTACTGTTTTTCCGTCCTCTTATTAACCTCTCCTTTGACAAACAGATCTCCTTTATTCCTTTTTTTGACCATTTTATACAGTTCTCTCTCCTAGTTTTTGACTCACTCTGTCATAGAGATCTCATTATGAGTAAAACATATCTTCAGTTTATAAAAGGTAACTTGGTTAACGAGAAGTATGTGTAAACTATAGTGTTCAATATATTTTAATATATCGACTTTATTTTTTTTTCTATCGCCGTATATAAAACTCACTTCAAAAATTCGAATTATAGTCTTATAGCAGTGACAAGCACTGGATGATGAATGTAAATAGTTCATACATTTTTTTTTCATAATTTCTACATAAGTTTTTTTAAAGTTCGTGTCATAGATGACCTAACAATGATATGAAGTATTATACCCTTTCTAATATGATTTATAGCTAACAAATAATATGTTTTCAAACGTTTTTACAAGCATACTACTCGTTTTATTGTTATGTTGATGGAATACTTGAGTATATCACTAATTGCGGGATTATAATACGAGGGAAGCCCTATAAGTCCGTAATTTTTTAATTTGTCGCCTGGTAACTTTTAATGCAACACTGCTACTGTCAACTACTATAATAGGCTACTGTCAAATTTTAAACAAGTGGCGTCATTTAGTTATTGTTTGGCATCAATTGAAAGCAAACAGCCTCGTGAATTAGGAAGAAAATTGAAAAAAATGATTTTCCACACAAATCTCTCAACAGCACAGCCATCTTTTTAGCTTTGGAACTATGAAATTGCTGCAAATGGATAAATCTGAGATGTTGGAAAGAGTATCACTTCGTAGTAGAATAGTATTGCTATTGTGTTATCTAAAGCTGGTGATATAATAAATTGTGACTTTTGTAGTTGTGCTTACTGTCTTACAAATTAGGAGAGTTTACTCACGGGCAAACCAAATTTACATTTGAACATAAATTATTCCTCAATAGATACAATATCTTACTGAGTTTTTATTGAATAATGAATTACTGATCACAATACTTACTGACGTTCAGATATTAGAGACTGTCAGAGACTGTCGTTAATGTCAAGACGCTGTCATTCAGAAGCTCGGAATATTTTGGATATTGTTGTTCAAGCCACATACTATCGTTTAGTATTTTTGGTTCGTTGTAATCAGTAATATAATAAGCAAAGAATACAGTTAGTGTATTCTTTGTGATGAGTAAAAAGCACATTATACCATGATAGATAAGTCAAATTCATATATTCAGGCAAATTATTTTGATATTGTTTCTTTTTTATTCACAGACAAAGGATGGCCAGCCTGATAATCATCAGACTAATCACCTCAAAATGATCCAGTTATTGTAAGTAGTACATAAGTTGACTCTTTTATTCCATTTCATTTTTGCGTTGAATGGGCTCATTTACATTTTTTTTTTCTACCATCAGGCAGAAGACATCATTTTGAGGCTGTGAGCAAAAAATTAGACCTCAGCGAGACTCACAAGTCGCCTGAAAAAAATTATAAACATTAAACAGCGCTCATCTCCAAAATTCAGGCGTGACGTCATCGCATATAAAATCTCTCGTTCAGAGAGCGGATACCGCGCCGATCGGATTTCGGTTACATAACTACTTAGCTAGTAACAGTATTTTGCTTGCTTAAAAAGGTACTACGATTTGAACATTTATTTCGATTGATAGGGATGCAAAAAAAAACGGAAGCAGTGGCAGAAAAGCATAAAAAGACTACTGATAAGTCAACATACTTTGTTTGTGTATTTTCAAGATTTCATTTTCCTATAATCAGAAGTTCAGAATTTTTATAAATCACCTTATAAAATACGTTGTGAATCCGTATTGAGGGGGTTATTGAAAACTACACGCTTGTATTAATCTAAACTTTCCAAAATACGTAGATAATATTGTTCTTATAGCTTGTGGTGTTATTAATATTCAAAATTACTTAATAAAATAATATGGATCAATACCTACTTGACAAATTAAATTGTATTAAATACTGCTTTTTTCCAAAAAACAGGTAGATATTTTTCAGTAGATCATCAACAGAACTGGCGTATACTATATGTTTGAAAGGAAATTATTTTATTTTAATTCAAAGTCCGGATCAGCTCTAACAAATATCGCTGTGAGGTGCATGTGCATCTGAATCTGATGTAAACATTTGGAACTAATATGACCTGCTTAATCAAAAATAAGTTTCTCTTGTTCTTACATTGGTGATTTCATTTCCACTACACGATCATCATACATCGGCAGCTTTTATTTTTTTGAAGTTCCTTCTTCAAGAATTTTAAGTACGTTTTCTTCTAAATCCAAACCTCTTTTCATTGCTTTTGTTTGGAAGAATTTTGCCCCTCAAATGCTTTCTATAAGGATCCCGTCATAGGTGCCACACACTTAAAAAAATCATATTGATGTCGTAATACGACCATATCGCATGCTTGACAGAAACTTTTGAAGAAACTATTGTAGTCGGTTGTTTGATTGGGGTGTAGGGTCATAAATTTATTTTTTAGCCAATATAAGGAACATATTCCATAGTTTTCAGTATTGTAATATCTAAGACCACTATTCCATATATTTTTTTTGCTCCTCCATGGTGTTCTCAAAGACTTGATTTTTTTTCTTCCCAAAGCCCCAGGTAGTTATAAACTCTTTGAAGGTCTTAGCTGATAATAACTATAACACTGTCTGTTTTATTTCAAACTCTCAAACAGTACAAACAACTTTGTAGCATTTTGAGTTTAGCTTATGCTCGGGTGTCATTCCTGCTAATATAATACATTTGTTTATTTCTCTCTTCAAAGTTTTGAGTAACCTATATAGCATTATCTCCGTAACTTTGTCCATCAGACCAGGGATAAAATAAAACATCTGGAATCACCCTGTATATCATTTGAGAGAGCATGATGTATTTATGAGAACACATTGACATTTTTAATCTTTCTGACCCGGAAATAGCCAAACACGATGTGTCACATAGTATAACATTATAATATAAAAAAGTAGTGTTTTTTATTAAAAAACTCTATAATCATCAGCAAGTCCACTTCTGGAGGGTTTAATGAGTCTGCTTTTTTAAAAAGCCACACATTTAATTTCATTAACACAAAAATTTTGTAAGTAATTCAAAATAAATAAATTCCATGCGAGGCACGTTGCAGTCAGAAGCGTGATGTTAGTGCACATTAACTTTCATATGCGGTGACGTCACAGTCATAGTCTTCGCCCCGCTACGGTATGCTTGTTCAATTGGTTGTATCAGGAGAACGACATATTCTATTGACATGAAATTTTCAGAATCATATTTTAATCCTTAGTACTTTGTTTTACGACAGTTAAAAGTGATTCAAAAATTTCAGTTAACGAGCCCATTAGCCTTTAAAGTTATACTTTCATTTAATTAAGAGACCTCTTCTAATTTGGTAATATTCTTTTTTTATGTGGTCTCACATGAGCACAGAGCGCCTATAATAAAAGGAAAACGGAAGTTGGGCTATCTCTCGGTTATCTCTTATTTATGTTTTACAATGTATCTAGACTAAGGAGAAAGAAACTTTGACCAGGCTACCCAGTAATCGGTCAAATAACAATAAAATGCGAATGAAGCAAACGCAGTGAACCAAACGGCCCATAGTCGTAGAGCATGGTTTGGGTTTATTCATGATTTTTGCTTAACGTTTATTATTATCAATATTATTATGAAAATACAAAGTATTTGTGCACTAAGATTTATATACATACATATTCTTGTTGAACATAAAAAACTTATAACAAATCATTGCAGGTAAACATCACTCTAACTATAATATATACAGCATTATTAACTAAATTGTTCATCAGAAAAATCTGATGAATCGTCTTGTCCTGAGTTAATAATTAACGTTTCGATCTCTGTACTTTCGTCAAGATCCCACATTTCCCCCTCCTCAGCAATAACATTTTTTATGGCGCTTTGCCAGTTTTTGGCATTCATATTCGCCAATAAATCTATCAAAAGTTGCCGTACTTCTCCTTAACTTCAAAAGTTTTGTTGTTCCTGGCAACATAACCTTTAACTTGTGTCCATATAACCTCTATTGGGCTCAGCTCACAATGGTAAGGGGGTAAGTGATGTACAATAATACCTCTACCTTTTGCAATGCCTTGAACTAACTATTTTATGGTCCTAACCCCCGATCCATGCTATCAACTCCATTGAGACAGATTTTAACTATAAATATTAAATTGTCCCATTTCTTGGAGATCATTATTATTACTAAAAACTGCAACATAAATCATAAAATCTGCCTATTATGCTACAAATGGTCTTGTTCACACCTTCAGAATATCTGATTTATGCCGAGGTATCTTATCGTACACCATCTAAATAGTAGTCCGATTCTTATTTTAATATTCTCAAAGATAAACGCCTCCTCTGTCTTTTATTGTAGCACTTTTGGCGCCAATAAATATTAATTTTCAACACCGACCTCTTTAATTAACTTTTGTTATGATTTTTCCCATCCAATTCTTATCATCTTATCAAAGTGTCTGATCATCAGAGATACATTCTGATAATATTGCCATGCATTAATAAAACATTGAAATCAGTTTTCGTTAAAATAAATATGAATTTCTTTTTGGTTTCAGGTAACACAATAAGAATTTGGTAAGAAATTTTGAGTAATGGTGAGCTTCAATTATTTCTATTGACTCTCCAAAAAACCATTTATATTTTGTTAACAAGAACTTTATATCCTAATGTATTCTTTCTCCTTCCTTTCTTCTTTTTCTCCCTCTCTAATACGTCTCAATATTTGATATATTTTTTCCTCATTATTGTCTCTATTTTCTATTTCATTGATAAGCATCTTGTTCATGTTTCGAAACAAAAATTAAGAAATAACAGTGAGTTGAATTCTGGTGATATCCCAAAATAAAACTTCAATACTGTTCTTCCTCTTAAGGTACCTTCCCCATAAAACTGGGACAAGGAACTAGAAAAAAACAAAGGGATGGTACGAATAAATGAAGCAGATCAGATAAAAAAGGAGCTTCACGTGTTGAGATACAACTTAGCGGTGATCTGTTTTATTGTATTCGTTTTGGTCCTTGAATATACAAAAAATGCAAATTAGCGAATAAGCAATAAACATAATAAGCGGTTAGCACTACACTAGAAAATAACCTAGGGAAAATAAAATAATTAACTCACCAACCAGGGAATTTACGCCATTGTTTCATGTGTGGAGAAATTGGAGCAATCTACTCTCATACATCAATAAAAATTTTCTCGGACAGCCAAGCGGCTTTGAAAGCACTTAGCTCGCACCTTGTAACGTCGAAATTGGTTTTATACTGCCAAAAAAGACTCTTCTCAATAGGAGAGGTCAATAAAGTGTTGCTGGTCTGGATCCCTGTCCATTCTGTCATGGATGGAAACGAGAAGGCAGACTCTCTCGCAAGGGAGGGTGCCGCACGTGTTTCTATCGGACCAGAACCTACTATTGGCATTGCAATAATTTTTGCCAAACAAACACAAAATACCTGCACAGCAAGAAGAGCTTTAGACTTCTGGGGAATTTCTACCATTTTCCAGAACACCCAGTGTTTCTCTTGCCTATGATGATTAGAAGCTACCGCTGTTTGCACGTTGCATGACTCCTAGGTAACAAGTAACTCCTAGGTAACAAGTAGCTACGAGATTCCCAGAATCTTCAAACTTCGAATATCTCTAGCTTGTTCAGTGTTTATGATTCCACCCGATAGAGAAGTACAGTACACATAAAACCTGAAAAAACGCCATTCTCAACTTAGTGTTAATAGATTCATAACTTTTCAAATTTCACATTTAAGGCACTGCCCTATCCATTTCAATACTTACTAATATCCACATCAGGAGATTTTCACTCATCCAACATTTATTCTTTCGACACCTTTTTAAATCCAATAGTTTTATCTTCTTCTTACCATCACGGTTTTGTGTGTATTTAACTTTCAACCCACTGTCGATATTGAATCATTAACGACCTTCCGAACTGTCAACTGTCAAAACTGTTCCATTTGCATACCGTGAGTTATCAACTTATCCACTTTTTTCATGATGTTTTTTGCTCCTTCGATTGTTTGCTAGATGATTCTTTCGGAGTAGCAAAGGTATAGCTTTTGTCTAAGTATTCTCATTGAGGTTACTTGATGTTCGATGATCCTCAGGTCTTGAGAGTTGATGTCTTGTCCTTTCATTAATTTTTTATCAAGTTTTTTTTCACACACAACGGAAAGCCTTTCTGTTGCTAATTATATTTATTTAAGTTTTTGTGGTGAGTACTTGAATATTTTTTGGGCATACACATATTTTTTTGTACAAATAAGTTTTATAAACAATAAAAATTAATCGTCTATCCGTATCGACCCCTTCCTGTAGATTTAAAAAACGAGTTAGTGGTCAGACTGGCCATTGAGAGACTTTTAGATCGGTAAAAAATTATATTATGGGGTGCGACCTTGAGATGCACCTGTATCAAGCCGACATATACACCTGTACCTATAATACTATCAGATCTGACGGTTTCAGCCCTTAAAGATTATGCTTATAAGTACCATGGAACAGTGGCAATACATACATAAATTCATTTATTAGTACCTACCATTTACAGTGAATTTTAAAAAACTCTTCACTAGCAATCGACGAAATAGTTTTATGTGATTCAGAAATTACACAACCAAACTTTTATTATCGAGCAATCAACAACGTTCTTAACAATTTGCAAAAAGTCTAAGTCGATCCTAGCACTTTCTAATTATTTTTCCACTCCATTGTTCGAATTATTAGAGTATATTCAAAATAAAAATGTGAATTTCATGAAAAATGTTGAAAAAAGTCTATTGTTGTAGGTACTCATAACTGAACAATATTTAACTGAAAAAAGTTATATACAGTGTGGAAACCACTTATGGAATAAAATTCTTCGTCATTATTTTAAAAAATTATGAAAAATGCCGAGACACATCAACTTTTGAATTAAGTTGTGCGTTATGTAAACATAAATGTAAATGTACAGGGTGATTCACGCAAGTATGCCATAGTCGGTGTTTTTTTAATGAAACACCCTTTATATTTGCATATTTTTGAAATCCTCTTAATGAACCGATTTCAACAAACTAAATAATGTATGGTCAATTATGGATTATACAGGGTGGAATTTTTATTTTTACAGTTATTAAACACATACATAAAATACCTGATGTATTTGATTTTAATACATTAAAATAAATGCTCAAAATGTTCTCCACCTAGTTGTTGGCAATAGCACAGTCTCCTGTAGAACTCCTTAACTTTGTTTAAAGTTTGAAGTGAAATATTCCGTATTTCTATAGTAATCCTGTCTTTGAGGAATACAATGCCAGTTGGTTGTGTTGCATATACTTTATTCTTGAGATAACCCCACAGAAAAAAATCTAAATCAAAGGTCTGGCGATCTAGCTGGCCACTCAATAGTACCTCTTCTTCCAATCCATTTATTATGGAAAATTTCATCTAAATAAGCTCTTACCATTAAAGCATAATGGGGTGTTGCCCCGTCTTGCTGGAACCAAACATTTTCATTCGGTAAGCTAGGATCTATTGCGTTGGGATATAAGTTTGCCAACGCAGGAATAACTTCATTTTTGAGCATATTTGAATAGTTTTCAGCTTTCCATTCAATGTGAATGTTGATTCGTCAGAAAAAATAATGGTACCAAGAGCTATCTCATTTCTGTTCAGCTTATTCATCAATCTTTCGCAGAAATCCATTCTACGATCTGGATCGTCTTCTGTTAACTTCTGCACAAAAGTTAATTTGTAGGGATGAAGCTTTTCTTTATGAAGACATCTTGGAACAGTTGTATGACTAACATTATTTTCACGGGCAATTTAACGTGTACTTGAAGTTGGATTCTCTTCGACACTTAATAAAATATCCACTTTCACATCATCTTCAACGAAGTGTGGTTTTCTTTGGTTTGACTTGTCCAAGTTCTCTGAATTGTGCTTGAATTTTAGACACAGTACTTTGTGAAATATTAGGGAATTCGGGATACCTGTGATTAAATAAGTTTGCCAATTTAACTTGACTTCTGCAGTTATCCCCGTACCCGATCATCATTAAAATCTCAATTCGGTGAGTCTCAGTTAAATATTTCATTGTTATGTCGACAAGGAAAGAGTGTTTGACAAAGATTTTACTTTTTCAGTATAAACTGTCAACACATCAACAACTGACAGAATAGAAAACAATCCACATTATTTACCTAACATTATTTACCGATTTTGTCTAATTATTGGCGTTTTTAGGCAATTTTTAGGTATTTATGATAAAATTCATAGGCGTAGCAGGTTTTGTTTAATATATAAATACGTCTAATAATTAGTTAGTTTGGATTTTCGATACATCTATATTCAGCTAATTTAAAAAAGTACCAATATTTCAAGTGTAATAAATTATTAATTTTAAAATTTCATCCTGTATAATTCATAATTGACCATACATTATTTAGTTTTTTGGAATCGGTTCATTAGGAGGATTTCAAAAATATGCAAATATACAGGGTGTTTCATTGAAAAAAACACCGACTATGGCATACTTGAGTGAATCACCCTGTACATTTTAATTTATGTTTACATAACGCACAACTCAATTCAAAAGTTGACGTGTCTCGGCATTTTTTATAATTTTCTAAAATAATGATATGAAGAATTTTATTCCATAAGTGGTTTCCACACTGTATAACAAAACATTGTCGCTGCATCAACTATGGACCGTTCTCAAGTGGAGTATGACGCCAAAAAGTGTGCAGTTATAGTGTTTATATGAAAAACCGTAATAGTATTTTAAGGAATGTTGTTTGAAAGGAAATGAATCTGATATGTATCCTTTATACAAACATAACAATTTTAACACATCTTCGCTATCAATTTTAATAGCATCTTATTAAAAATGCCCTATTAAAACTGGTGACTAACGTGATATTAAAGTTTTAGGGAATGTGTTATTAACTTCGTGATAATGATACGCAGTAAAAAGGGTTAATTAAAGGGTAGGATTTCAAAAAAATCTGTGATAGGGTATTATTTTCCAACTAAAAGTGGTACTGTGAGACAGACTATCGGAATAAATCTTTCTGTTATGTAGCTTAAAGTTTCTGATTAAGGATCACACCCAGATAATAAGCATTGCAATCAATTGGAATATACACTTAACATTTAACTTCCATTACCTCATATTTTAGCAGTTTGTACCGCTTAAAACTTCTGTTTATGGTTAGAGTGTAAAAAAGTAAAGAAGCACTGAAAAGGACCATAGCGTAAACTTTATTTCACGCTTTCTATGAACTAACACGACTGCAATTAGTACATACCTCCAAAAACTTCGTCCTCGTGCGATATGGCTATCATATCCATACTAGTTGCACAAACTACTATTTTTATCAAAATATGCCCTTTTACATTTAAAAACAACCTGCCAAATGTCAAATCAATTTATCCATCCATTTTAATGTTATCGTATTAGAACATTCAAGTTTTCAAAATTTCAACACCCTGTATTTCGAAAAATAAATGTGCTAGACTTCTTAATCCTCATATCATTTTGTCCAATTTTACGAGAGGAATCTACATGCAAACGTTGTAATCACCCTCAACGTTCGAGATGCTTATACCATTTTTTGCGCGATCGTATTGAAATAAATTCCGAATAAAATAATTTAAATTGCTTCGAAATGAACGAAATGTCAGAAGTGACATTTATACTTCTGGATCAGTTTAAAATATATTTTGCATTTTGGTGAAATTGTTTTGATGCTATTTATTACTTTTCGACGTCTGACCGGTAAGTAAATCACATACCGACGTGTTAAACTTAGAAACCAGTAAACACAACCTACCGTCCTGACAACCGATGCTGTAAATAAACAAAAAAGATCAATCGCGCGAAAAAAATTATGGAAATAATAGTAAACATTTATCCGAACAAAGTCAAGTAGATTACCAGCACTGCGAATACCAGCTTTGCATAGAATTTTAATATAGCATCGGTGGTACAGTGGTAGAATGCTCGCCTTCCATGCGGGCGGCCCGGGTTTGATTCCCGGTCGAAGCATATGAATCGCTGCTTCGTAAACGAGAGAGAGACTCAGGAGAGAGCAAACGCACGCTAGCAAGGCACATAACTAAGCAACGTAATATAACGTAACATAACGTAACGGTCAGATCTTTTGCGTCTCGACCCCCGGTCGCTTAAACATAACCTGACGTAAAGAACTAAAGTTCCAAAAAGTACAATACTCGGTTTTGGTCCATTCTATTTTTCAATATGCTGGTACAACAGAAGCAGAAATAATGACAACATCCAGATTATTCCAGGCGTCAGAATATTTTATCCTGATCTGGTCACCAAGTTTTCTTTTTTAAATTTTAATTTCCTCCTCTAAGCCAGTTGTCTTGGTTCAATGGAAATATCACGGAAAGGTTTCCTGAGGCACCCCACTTGTTCTTCTAAGAATGGTTCTCCTACGCCTATCCGATAAAAAGTTATCGAATCTCAGTGCCCTCGTGTCCCAAAGTGATCAAGGCCATGTAAAAGAATCCGATTAAAAGCTTTAAAGAAATCTAAGTTTATATTGATAGCCTGCTGCTTATTAAACAATGATGTCCAGTCATTGACACAATATAGGTAACAAATTAGTTAAGGTTGAACGGCATTGGACAAATCCATGTTGTTGTAGTGAAATAATCTCTTCCTGGAGAAGAAATTTGGTTATTTCTTCTGAAAATATAGATTCCTTGAGTTTACTGACTACTGGTAACCGATTGGAAGATAATCTTTTGAATAAAGTTTGGTGCCTTTTTTTAAAATAGGAGTGGAGAATACTGGTTTCCAGCAAGTGGGTATGGATCCCTGAACGAAAGAGACTCGCATAATTGAAGACAATGGTTTGAGGTCAAGCCGTCCAAATCAGGCATTTGTCCCGTAGTGGTTTCTGATATATCCAATACTCTGTTTCCTGCCATTATTCATTCATTTATTTCCGTACTAATGTCGTTCTTTAGAATATTTTTAGAATAAGTAAATAATTTTGTAATGTGTGTGTCATTCTTTGGCCATCCTAATAAAAAGCCAAAGATTTTTGGAACTTTAGTTCTTCACGTCAGGTTATGTTTGAGCGACCGGGGGTCGCGACGCAAAAGGTCTGACCGTTACGTTACGTTACGTTGCTTCGTTATGTGCCTTGCTTGCGTGCGTGTGCTCTCTCCTGAGTCTCTCTCTCTCTCTCTCGTTTACGAAGCAGCGATTCATATGCTTCGGCCGGGAATCGAAACCGGGCCGCCCGATGCTATATTAAAATTCTATGCAAAGCTGGTATTCGCAGTGCTGGTGATCTACTTGAATTTGTTCGGATAAATTTTTACTATTATTTCCATAATTTTATTTGCGCGATTGATCTTTTTTGTTTATTTACAGCATCGGTTGTCAGGACTGTAGGTTGTATTTACTGGTTTCTAAGTTTAATACGTCGGTAAGTGATTTACTCACCGTTCAGACGTCGAAAAGTAATAAATAGAATAAAAACAATTTCACCAAAATGCAAAATATATTTTAAACTGATCAAAAAGTATAAATGTCACTATTGACATTTCGTTCATTTCGAAGTAAATTAAAATTACTTTATTCGGAATTTATTTCAATACGATCGCGCAAAAAATGGTATAAGCATCTCGAACGTTAAGGGTAATTACAACGTTTGCAAGTAGATTCCTCTCGTGAAATTGGACAAAATGATATTGAGGATTAAGGGGTCTAGCACATTTACTTTTCGAAATACAGGGTGTTGAAATTTTGAAAACTTGAATGTTTTAATTCGATAACTTTAAGATGGATGGATAAATTGATTCGACATTTGGCAGGTTGCTTTTAAATATAAAAGGGCATATTTTGATAGATATAGTAGTTTGTGCAACTAGTGTGGATATGATGGCACGAGGACGAAGTTTGGGCACGACGCCGTAGGCGGAGTGCTCAATCGTTCAAGTGCGATATGGACAATCCACACGAGTCGAACAGCATATTTTTTTACGACCCACTTAAGAAAAAATCAAGAAAATAAAAATTTCTATAAACTGTGATATAACTTCAAATTGAAAGTTAAACAATTCCATTTTATGTTTCCACTACTTTTTTTGTGGTAAGCGTACAGTTCTTGAATGTCCAATTTGTATAATGCTACGGTTTCCCTTTTTTAAATATACGATGCTGTTATAAGTAGATGCTGCCAGTCGCACTCCCTCATGAAGGGTACCGTACCATTATCTATAATAATGAATATTCTGCTAAATATTTCAAACGTCTACCTGTTGTCGTTATTAATATAAAGCAGAATAATTATTTAAAAATAAAATTAACAATAAAAAAAACTTTTTCACGGGGAATCCAACTCGGGTCTACCTCGTGAGAGTCTGGTTTGCTTACTACTCGACCACCGAAAGATATGCAAATTGTTTATCTATAACGTCAGATGTATTACATATTTTTTGCTTGAAAGGAACTAAAGCTCTTACCGTGTGTCCCGCGACACGTTCTACCTTTTTTTAAATGTCCAGTAGTACAGAAGGAACTGGCTGGTTAACTATTTCTGTGTTTTTTACTTTCTACAGTATCACAATACGCATGCTTGAACTAAAAACTTGAACCCGGTCAGCAAATTATTCTGATAGTTGGCAACTGATACGAAACCGCAAATTTCTTTCTTTGAACAAAGGATTTTTAAATCACCGACTGCCAAATTGTTTCTTCGAACGCTTTTTTTAATGCGCATGTCTCTAACGGTTTCCGACAGTTGCTGACTGTTCTACGAACAAACCTATTATCAATCACCAGCTCCCTTTCCACTGCCTTATTTATTAAGTTAGTAGCTTTTTTATCTCTAGTTATTGAAGGTAATTCATCGGCAAATCTCATCATGCGCAAGATAGTGTAAAGTGTATTGTTGGTGTTAATAGTGTTTAATGTCAAGTATCGCGAAGGGTTCCAAAATTCCGCACTTGGGGAATAATTTCAAATATAATTTTGAAATTTCAGTCTGCTTCACGATTTGTAAAAGAACCAAAAACTAACCCAATAGGTACTAAAATAACTGATACAACTCAGATTTAAGATTTTATTTTCAGTTGTAACAAAATGAAAAAGTTTGTGGTGACAATTGATAACAAATTCGGTACGAGCTTCCGGTTGAGATTCGCAAAACCATACACTGTTATTGTTGAATGTAAACATTCCATGAAATTGGAAAGAATCTTTAATTGTTCCAAAACCAATTCATCTTCAATATCTGCTTGCAAAATGTGAATAGCTCTAATAAGTTTCATTCCATTTCGTTCAATGTCGTCGCCAGATTTTATTATAACAGCGATTAATATCTTTATAAAAAAAAACATATTTAAAAATGATATTTATTTAGAGTCAATAATAAATAATGTACTATCTTTCAAGGGTAGATACAGTGCGTCCATAAAGTAACGCATAAATTCATTATTAGCTAAATAAACAATAATATTAAAAATTCCCGAAACAAGTCAATTTTTGATTTTAATTTACTGTTTTTTCAAATTATAATGCTATTTACAGGGTGAACCATCTTCGTGTGATGACGTCATCGCCATTTTTTTTAAGTGGATCACCCCAATTTTTTTTCGATTAAAAATCCATCCTTATAAAGTACGACTTATCCATGAATTGTCTGAAGACGATT